>CM050436.1:17185264-17187764 GCA_027564155.1 Gymnocypris eckloni scoliostomus | reverse complement strand
CTGCGCCCTGGAACACTGGCAGGGTTAGCAGACTGATCTCCTGAGGGCACTGAGGAGAGACGGGCACCGTGTAATGCGGTGTACACCGCTCTTCCCCAGAGGGCCTGCCCTCACCAGTCCTGGGCCTCGGCCTCAGGACTGCCTCAGAAGCCTTCTATTGGAAATGACGGGTCCTCAGACCCACGTCATCTCTAAGGAAGACTAGAACCAGAGTCTGCTCAGGCAGATCCCAATGAGACACGCTTGGCAGGGGCTCCCAAGCGCCGGTTGGCCTACTAAGGGAACCAGCCTCGAGACTGGCCTCTGGTGTACTTAGAGCGGCTAGCTCGGTGCCCTGGAGCGGAGGCCGGCAGGGGACGGCCGATCTAGCTGCTCTAGAGACCCCCAAGGGGTGGCGAGCCTCCCAGCTCCGCTACATTTCTGGGCGGAAGAGACTGAAACGCTCGCTGGAGACCGCTGCGCCCTGGAACACTGGCAGGGTTAGCAGACTGATCTCCTGAGGGCACTGAGGAGAGACGGGCACCGTGTAATGCGGTGTATACCGCTCTTCCCCAGAGGGGCCTGCCCTCACCAGTCCTGGGCTTTGGCATCAGGACTGCCTCAGAAGCCTCCTATTTGAAATGACAGTCCTCAGACGTACGTCATCTCTAAGGAAGACTAGGAACCAGAGTCTGCTCAGGCAGATCCCCATAAAACACGCTTGGCAAGGGCTCCCACACCGCCAGGTGACTTACTAAGGGAACCAGTCTCTTGAGACTGGCCTCTGGTGTACTTAGAGCTGCCAGCTCGGTGCCCTGGAACGGAGGACCGGCAGGGACGGCCGATCTAGCTGCTCTAGAGACCCTCAAAGGTGGCGAGCCTCCCATCTCCGCTACATTTCTGGGCGGAAGAGACTGAGAGAAGCGCCGCTGGAGACCGCTGTGCCCTAGAACACTGGCAGGGTTAGCAGACTGATCTCCTGAGGGCACTGAGGAGGGGCACCGTGTGTCACGGTGTACACCGCTCTTCCCCAGAGGGGCCGGCCCTCAAGGCCCTGGACCATGGCATCAGGCGTTCTGGCCGAAGACTATCGATCCGCAGATCTGTCTTCGGCCCGGGCGCCACTCTGACTCCGATTCTGGCGAGAAGTGACATTCCCGAATAAGGAGCTGGAACACAATTGGGGCTGCTCCGCCCAGCAGCCCAAGCTGACCACCTCAACCTCCTTGGAGGAAGAGAGGTAAACATTGTGCTCTCACTTGAGAAGTATCCCAAGAGGCTCTTGTAGGTCATATACAATATATATAATTGTATATATTCTCTACAATATATATATATATATATATAGATATATATATGTATAAATATATATCTAACTTTCATAGTCGGAAAAATGCATAGTTAATTATTCAAAATTAAATGCAGTCAAACACCCAGACAAGTAAACACGGTCTGAAAGTGCATAAATGAACCGAGGATCACCATAATGCGCGTTGCGAGCCGCTCGGAACAAAACAAATAAATCTTCTTGGAGAGAAACTGCTGCAGATTAGCGCACTCTCACTCAAGGGGAAGAACTACAGCTTAGGCTTCCGCCCGGGAGAGCGCTAGACCTGGGGAATACAGGTGGAAATAGGCGAACCCGTCTCCAACCCGTCCGCCAGATCTATGTGCGCCCGTGATCTCACTCGCCTTTTTTTCAGCAGCAGCGGGACCGCGAGATCATAGGCGCGACACTCCTCGGAGCGTGCCGGCGGGAGCACAATGCATTGCAGCGGACGCTGGATCTGATGGGAAAAGAAGATAGGGATCACCCGTCTTAATCTTCCCATCTAATCCATCTGCGAGCACAGCCACTGCTCCGCCTCAGCGAGCGTGGCAGGTGCTGCGAGAGCGCAGGTGAAAACTCCTCCTCAAAGAGAGTTTTCGCCTCCAGCCAGATCATCGCAAAAACTGTGTGTATCCCGAGAGAGCGCTAGACCTGGGGAATACAGGTGGAAATAGGCGAACCCGTCTCCAACCCGTCCGCCAGATCTATGTGCGATCCCGTGATCTCACTCACCGCGGTGCCTCAGCAGCAGCGGGACTGGGAGATCAAAGCGCGGACACACTCCTCGGAGCGTGCCGGCGGGCGGACGCTGGATCTGATGGGAAAGGAAGATAGGGATCACCCGTCTTAATCTTTCCATCTAATCCATCTGCGAGCACAGCCACTGCTCCGCCTCAGCGGCAGCGTGACAGGTGCTGCGAGGACGCAGGTGAAAACTCCCTCCTCAAAGAGAGTTTTCGCCTCCAGTCAGAGAGGAATACACAGTCTGTAACGTGATCTACTTTCGCCCTCATTGGCCTTGATATGTCTGCTTCTAGTCTTTCTTTGCCTATCTTTTTAAGAATAAACTTTCTTATTTCCTATCTTGATAGTAACAGACTCACAGAACACATTCGACTGACACACACAGAGAGCTTTGCTGAATGACAAAAAGCTGGCGCCGGCTGCACATCACGTGCTTTTAAGCATCCT
>CM050436.1:15177764-15285264 GCA_027564155.1 Gymnocypris eckloni scoliostomus | reverse complement strand
CTTGCTGAAAATATTTTTTCATAAAGAAGTGAACAACATCTCACTGTTGAGACTGTCATCATTCAGAAAGCCCTGTTAATCTAAAATCTAAGCTTGATTACTGATAGGTTAATAAGTTAATTTCAGAGAAAATGTTGAGCATAGCTTTCATTAACAGGTCTGTGAAAGTTGAGTAGCTCCTTTTGGTTCCAAATTAGTACACAGCCTCTTTCATCCTCAAAAAGGCAATTAATCAAGCTACTGTTGCCTGTTGCTGTGCCACTTCTTCTCTGAAACACAAGACAATGTACAATGCAAGGACAAAAATGTGATCTAGTTCATGTCATTGTTTCAGTGTTCATTGTTGTCATGAGTTCCTGTGGCTCAGTGGTAGAACATTGCGTTAGCAGCGCAAAGGTTGTAGGTTCGATTCCCAGGGATTGGGACAAACTTTGGATAAAAGCGTCTGCTAAATGCATAAATATAAATGTTTCCAATATAAAAAGATTGTGTGAGTATTTGAAGTATATACTGAATACAGTTCAGTAAACAGAAAACACAATGGTAAGTGAGGTAATGGGGTTTTCGGGACATCTGTAATCGCAATCAAAACTGAAAGTTCAGTATGCTCACATAATATTCCATAAGCCTTGTTTTTTCTTTCACTTTCGCAACATTATTCCAGGCAACTTAGATTTGAGATTCAAGGATTTATTTGGGTTAAATCAATCGCATCACTGTATGAGGATAAAGAGGGCAAACACAATACAAAACAACAAGCATCTATGGTTTTCGATGTTGAGATATCACCACCTGAGGACCATTTGTACTGGATTTACTCAGACTTCTCAGCACTGCGGAGGCTTGTAAAATGTGAAGGTTGCACCATTCCTCCTTGGCATTCTCTGGAAGCAGGAAAAACAAAGATTCCTATTAAATATCACGTGTAATGTTTTTCATCATGACAGATGTTCTTGCTTATTACTTGTTATAAACATCCTCTTTTCAATTCTCTTTCATTTTCTTTAGGCTTGTCATCATTCGTCTAAAACACATGCTGGTTATTATTCTTGTTTCTGTGTCTGTGATATTGACCCTTTCCAAACATTTGAGTATTCACAGGAATGGACTGCCTTTGTGTCAAGAGATCTTGTTTTTAGGCACGCTAATAGCCATTAGAGTGTGTGTGAGATTGTAATCAAGACTAGTAAATATGGCGTTTAGTTTCTAATTGTGTTTTTATCGCCTTCAAACTCTGAGCTTCTTCATGTACACAGAAGCAAACATTTACTTTGCTTCTATGTTTGTTGAGAGTTAAAAAAGACACCCTGGCCTGTGGAGAGGTTGGGTTGGTTTAGTGGTATCAGTGACTGGTAAACACATGCAAAGCAGCAGAAAAATACTTATCTGTTTTCCTGTTATAACAAAGACATCAGTTTTTAAGACTTAAAGGCAAAGTGCACCCAAAAATGAAAATTCTGTCATCAGTTCATGTCATTCAATTCAAACCTGTTTCTTTCTTCTGTGGAACACAAAAGAGGATATTTTGAGATATGTTTCAACTATTTATGTCAATACAATTCAAGCATCTGTTGACTTTCATTGTATGGACAAAAAACATACTTTTGTGTGTGTGTGTGTGTGCGTGCGTTATTAAATAATCTGGGACAGCCAAATATATAACAATACTGTACATAGGCTTTTGGCCAGTAATTATGAAGATGAATTGCTGGTCAAGATAATATGATTCATGCAACGTTTGTTCATAAATTCCTTGTTATTATGTCTTAGTAGTAAAATGATGTGGGCTGGGCTTTTGAATAGTGTTAAAATGTCTTTAAAACATTTAGCTAATCTAGAATACAGGGGATGAAATCATATTTCTTTGCATGCAAGTGATAAAGACAATTGCTGTTGGTATGCTGGTAATGTATGACAACAAAAGCCATCAAAATATCACTTGCATGCAAAGAAATATGATAACACCACCCACTGGACAAAAATATATTTCAAATGCAATGATCATTGCTGGTATTGTTTCTGCAGTTATAGATTGAATTGTCTTACGAGTAAAGACAATAGTGTTTCAGATGTTTGTCTTGTATAATTGAACTGGAAAACTATAATCTTATTGCCTTTTCAATCATAGTTTTAAATATAGAACAGTTTTTTTCAGTTTTAAGAAAGAAACAACAGAAGGTTTTGTAAGTGTAAGGTGTAAATTCTAACAAAACATACTTGAAGGTGCCTCAAGCGACAAATGTCAAAGCAATGAATTTGATTTATTATCACTTGTCCTCCTAAAAGTGCTCTTTGGCAACAAAAGTAAACCAGAAAAGAAACTGTCACCCTCAAAAATGTGTCTAATTCATTCAATAAAGCCTCTTAATTGTAATTTTGTCTCAAACTACCTACTGTCAGAATGACATGTTTTGCTCCTGCAAATGGGCACCTTTGATCATACCATTTTGCTTTTCAATTAACCATTGTACTAGTAGTATTAAAATCAATAGTATTTTTTAACTGAAAGTATGTGTGTGTGTGTGTGTGTGTGTGTGTGTGTGTGCGTGCGTGCGTGCGTGTGTGTGTGCTCATACATACTCCTCTAAACTATGCAAGAAGCTGTCGATCTGTTCTTTAGGAATTTCTCCATCCAGATGGGTCAAGTATGTGTAGAGACTCTGAAATGTGTCGAAAGGAATCTGGGCTGTACCACCCTCAGGGTCCTCTGTGAGTATTTCACAAGCATGTTTCAAAGCACTTAAGATGGTCTGTGGGAACAGAACAGTAGACACTTTTTTGACATTGTTTAGCAAACTTTTAATGAATTGAAGATCATTGTCTGTATAGTCTTTGTAAATCCTTAGTTCTTGTTCTATTTATAATCCAACACTGCCATCTAGAGCCATTAGTAGAATTACATTTACAACATCTCAAATGAAGCCACAAATAATTATTTAAAATAAAATGTACTCACCCTCAGGCCATCCAAGATGTTGATGAGTTTATTTTTAATTAAAACAGATTTGGATTAATTTATAATTGCATTACTTGCAGACCAGTGGATCCTCTGCATCGACTGGGTGCCATGAGAATGAGAACAGCTGATAAAAAATGATGGACTGGGGACCCACAGATTACTTGTGGATAATTTTATTGCTTTTATCATCTGTTTGATGTCTCATTCTGATGGCACCCATTCACTGTAGAGCAGGGTTCTGCAGAATTTAGCTCCAACTTGCCTCAACACACCTGCCTGGGAGTTTCCAGTATACTTCAGGAGGATTTGATTAGGGTTGGAGCTAAACTCAGCAGGACACTGGCCCCTGCTCTACAGTGAATGGGTGCCATCAGAATGGCACCCATTCAGAAGGAGTTTGATGACCCCTGCTGTAGAGGATCAATTACTGAGCAAGTGATGTAATGCAACATGTTTCTAGATTTCTTCCAATGAAGAAACAAACACGTCTACATCTTGGATGCCTAAATGTCCAACAAATTTGGACGAACATATCCTTTAATGTATTGTAAAATACACAGGTAGACATTAATAGCCACTCACCCCACCCAAAGTGCTACACCCTAAAGCAAAAAACTGCATCCAATTGATATTTTCACTGAAGTTGCCAAGAGCAAGGATTGTGTCAAGCTGTTCTACAGGCAAGCACTGGCCTTTCCACTTCTGAAGAAGCTCCTCTTTTGTAATGATTTCTTTAGGTGCAAACTACAGGTGAGAAAAATGTCATCAGTATTCATAAATATATCTCCTGTATTCTGTATAAAACATACAAAAGAAATGCAGTGGATCACCTGTTGATGAAGAACCTTTAGAAGGCCCGGTGTAAGTCCTGTGTCTGTTTTCTGAGTTGCTCCTGGCATTTCCAGCCTCTCTTTGACTGGTACGTCCTGACCTTTTGATAATGCTGAAAAATAGCTGGAGGAGAAGCAATTTCATACTATATTATATTTCCATTGTTTTATAAAACAGTCAGTCTGATCCATTACCATAGTATACAACTTACTCAGTTGCCCATTGCAGCACATCATGTGGCTGTGTCTTGATTGCAGCTTTTGTGAACTGCTTTAAAATATCAGGCAGCTCTGGAGGGATGTTGATCTGTTGGGCGCAGTACATTGTCTCAGGAGGAGGCATCACTTTGTTTGCGATTCAAGATAATGACAAAGAGAAGGTGAGCACAAAAGAGCATAAGAAAAAGACATTAGCCAGTCAGAATAGTATTCACTACTACATGCAATACAGAGAAAGTCTCAGTCAGCATCTTTTCCGGACCAAGCTACACACTAACACATGAAAACTGTGTCACTTTAATTGGCTAATGTTACACCATATAGGCTGGCGTTCAAGATGAACTAAATAGCATTTAAACAAACAAAAGAACCTACCGTTTTATGGTTATTTTTAAATACAAAATTGTAGTTAAGTCCTTCTTCATAAATAACTTATTATAAACGTATAGTGTACGTTTATATTTAGCACTTTATATGTATACTAGCCTAAATAGTAAAGTAAGTATAATAATATTTTGTCATCTTATGAGACAGCAGCGACTCGCATCTCTGTGTTTTTCATAGCAACGTGTTGTTTGTATAAGCATCACCTAGAAACCAAAAGAGCCCAAGATCTGATTGGCCAATGCCAGCAAAGAGGGCGTTAACTATAGCATGTGTTGCCATGCCCATTTTTATTTATCAATCATAATATTATAAGTCCCTTGTTTAGTTTTTTTCACTTTAAAAAAATCAAAGTGTACATTTTATTATTTATTTAACGGTATTTGGGTTAGAAAAAGCTTGGCTCCTCATCCAATGATGCGCTAATCTGATGCTTTTGCCTCGCAAGACGTAAGGCTATGAAAAATATTAATGTTAATTAAATGTTAACATTTTGTGAAACAAATCGAACTATTGAAAATATATTATTTTGATGACTAATAATATTCTCGATGAATTAATGTTTCATTATATTTCTAAAACAATCTCTTATGTTGCGTTCTCTTGTGATATCTGGCAACACTCAGATCTCTTCCGTTCACGTCATGAATTTGCTCAAAACCAACTTTTTTTAGTTTCGTATATTTGCAATAGGCTATAATTTGAACCGTCTTCTAGAAACATAGCAGTTAACGAAGGATTGATGGGAAAGTTTCCTGTCCTTATGAACTTACATTAGCACATCTTGGACTTCCGAGAAAGTACAGTCCGCGTTTACAGCCTGTGCAAAGTGAAAGCTTGCATAAAGGTCGTGTAAAGGAGATGCTGTTTGCTCCCGGTAGATGTGTTCAGCTGTGGGTTACACTTTTCTCAGCCTAACTACACACCTGCGGTCATTGCAAAACAATGGATGTTCAAAAGTATTTGGCACGTATCGGCTGTTCGGGTCCATGTCCTCCGACACTGGAGACATTGCGATACGTTCATCGGAGTCACTTAATGACCGTTCCCTTTGAGAATCTCACTATTCATACCGGAGAGCGGGTCAGGCTTGAGTTGCCTCTTCTATATGAAAAAATCGTTGTCATGCGCCGCGGAGGATTCTGCTTTGAGAATAACGGGCTGTTCTCGTGGCTTCTGTCTCAGATGGGCTTCGACGTGACTATTCTCTCCGGTCAGGTCAGGAATCGGTTCACCGGTGTTTACGGGCCTCCGTTTGACCACTTCATCATGACGGTGAAGCTGGATGGACACAGGTGGCTCTGTGATGTAGGGTTCGGCTCCGGATTCCAGCTCCCTCTCTCTCTCGAGACAGACAGTCCTCAAGTTCAGAGCCACGGAGCCTATCGCCTCAGATCTCAGGGAAACTTCATTTTCATGGAAGTGAAATCTGAGACTGAAGTGGCAGGGGTTGGAGAAGAATGTTGGACGGAACAGTACAAATTCACCCTGGAGCCACGTGACAGAGATGATTTCAGAGCCATGTGTGATTACCATCAGACTTCTGCTAGCTCGATTTTCTTCTGCAAGTCTCTCTGTTCACTCTTACTGCCCACTGGAAGAAGCACAATCATGGGCCGCAGACTGATTATAACCTGTTTGTCCTCAGTGGATGGACAGCGAGACACAAAAACCACTAGAGATCTTTCAGATGAAGAAATCACAGAGTTGTTGAGAGAACAGTTTGGAATTGTTCTTCACTCTCCACTCACTCCAAAAGATGTTGAGATTGTACCACCACCAGTTACTTATTAAGGAGTATTTGTTAGGTCTCTTTTAGATGGTATTTTGACCCCCCCATTAAACATACAGGGAAATATTTAATTATTAATTAAATTACTTTGTACTCTAAATCTTGTATATAAACATCTCTTAGGGCATGGATGCAGGCTATTTGTAATCATTTGTGTAGGTTAAGATGTTAAAAGCTGTTCTTTGAAGTGCATTTAGTAAAAATGATTTTAAGGTCATTTATCTTTAACCATCAGATAAAATATGTCTTCTTTAATAAATTATTGGAATAAATGAGTAACATTTTGAAATAAAATTCTGTTGATGCATTATAAAAATAAAATGCATATAATTCCAGTAAATGTTGTAAGCTGCATTGGTCAAGTGTTATATTAGTAGCCTATTTGTTAATATTTAGAATTCGATTTTTATTACATATATTTTATTCTATTTTGTTAGTTTTAGTCATTTTTTACATTCTTCTTTAATTTAAATATTTATATTTTGCCTTAGTTTATTTTTATTTCAGCTTTAGTTTTAGGTAATAATATTTAGAACAACAACTAAGAGAATGTGATTATTTTCATATTAATTATTTACAAAAACGAGTTATCTCTGAGAAGTTTGTCCTCGCAGAGTTGCCGTAGCAGAGCGCTGTTCTCAAGAAGAAATGTCAAATCTGGGGAAAATAGCTAAGGTAAAAATACTTTATGTCACTCCAAATTATGGAGTTAAGGTTGTGTTTTTGTTTGCAATTCATTTAGATAATTATGCATAATAAGAAAGCTGAGATTATTCAGTAAAGCGCTTAGATGCGCTAGAGATGCAGCAGCAGTGATGTAACGTTAGCTAAGCTAACTGGAGCTATGGACCTAATAGTGTTTTAGTATTTAACCTATAAATAAAAATGTATGAATTTCATAAATTATTTTTATGTTTCCGCATGATTCTATAACATATTTCTTGTGAACTATATTATGTCCGGAATTCTAGAAAATTCTCTTCTTGAATCTCATGTTAAACTGTTGTTTTAGTGCAACTCATATGCCTTGCTGTTTGTTTTTGCGCCCTTGTAATATTGTTTCAGTTTTACAGTACTTGTACATAATATATGAAAACATCATTTGCATTGTTTCTAAGATTATCATGACTTGTTTCATGTTTGTTTTCTCTGCCTTTCCTTGTTGAGGTGGTGCTGCCCATGGCAGGGCCCGGAGCCCTTGGCCAGATGTCTGCCACTGTTTTTGCTGCAAGCGAGGCCAAAGAAAATAACACCACCCTGATGACGGATGAGGTACTTCCTCTGCGCTGTGTTTTGGGATGGTAAATGGTAGAACGAGGAGGTCACTGGCATCATGTGCACTATATATTTCAGCTTTCACTCTATGACACACCTGAGTCCCAGCTGAGGTACGAGGAGCCCGCGGTCGGTCATGTTGAGCAGGGTGTAGCATCTCTGAGGAAGACAGTGGAGCCTTATGTTTCGTGGTGTCAGGTATGCTGTTGTACTGACAGTGTGTGACGATGAAGTGATTCAAAAAGAAAGCTTGAGCTTTAGAGATACAGAATTTAGTTTATACAGTGTACTTTACAGTCACATAAAATTATATACGTAATACATATCTTATCCATATTTTTTTGACATTATCATGTTTAGATTATAGTTTATTATTATTTTCCACCTGCAGGAAAAGACACAGTTTGCCATGGAGAAAGTACAGGCAAGTTATGTTGTTCATTTCTATAAACTTCACAATTATGCTCATAATTCATGACTGTGTTGCTTAATATCTCCTATACCTTAATGTGTCTCTCTTTCAATCATAGTCTTACTACAGGACAGTTGAGCCTGGTGTGAATACCACTCAAAGTGTTGTAAAAGGTATGGACACAAACACATACTCGTCAATACCAGGGGTTTTCCATATTTGATGCCACAGACCCCCAAATATGATCACATTCATGAGAAGGCCTCCGTTATTACATTTGAATGCAGCTATATATTTTTTTATGAATAAAGACCCAATTTATAATGTCATGAATATTAATTAATTAAAAGTTTTATAGTCAGTATAATACTGTAATGTTATGTATTTTATATTTATTTTAATCAAATTTCTATTTAAATTTACTTAAAATATTTAAATGTATTCATTTGTATACATAGTAGTTCTTTATGTATTTTAATCTTTTTTTCATAATCTACTTCTGTATTGTTTATTTTTATTTACAGTTTTTCTATAAAAGTTATTTCCATGGGTTTACGAAATGGCATTTCTTGTCTTTTTTCCAGATATGTATGTGTTTTTGAATGACCCTCCCTCTGGGTTCTTCCCCAGCGTGGGTGTTATAGGATTCTCTGGAATTCTTGGACTTTATTTAGCAAAAGGTATGATTCTTACTCCATAACTCCATTTTTTATATTGATTCAGTTTTGATCATAAGGTCTTTGACCTAACGTTTGCTTTGTGTTATTACGAACCGTTTTTGTTCTCTCTGTTGTGTTGTGTTTTGTCCCGACAGGCAGCAGAGTCAAGAAGCTGATGTTCCCCACTGGGCTGATGGCTCTGAGCACTTCTATGTTCTACCCACAGCATGCCGCCTCTGTTGCCAGGGCAAGTTTACAGTTCTCTCTGTTCAGACGGACAGAGTCTGTTGTTGTTTCTCAGCAGGCCGTCCAGTACAGACAGCAGTAACTGAGGTTTTGAATAATGTAATATCAACTACTGTACTTGTGTCCTCCTGGGATATTAACGGTGCTTGTCTGAAGGAAATGCAGTCTGTGAATTGTGTGTTCAGATAGTCAATGTTCCTTCCTCTTTTTTCCTGTGTGGCCATCCATAAGTGCTAAACTAGGAAGCGGAGGGATATTTTGAGAATTGTTCCGTGGATAAACTCAGTCAAAATAAAGTGAATAATAGATTACTCCCTGCCTCACAGGAAAAGCACAGAAGATTAATAAGCATGTTTTAATGTTTCACACAGATTTTACTCAATTCAAATATCAGACATTGGTCCACTGGTGATGGGTAAAATGAATAGACTTTTTTCAACATGAATTGTTTTTCTTAATAGACCACAAAACACTACATATTGTCCCGGGGCTCAGAAGGGCGAGTTGTTCTGGAGGAGCTGCTGAGAGGGAAATCATCTTCCAAGGAAAAAGTGAGGAGAAATCTGATACTTGGCAGTGTTGTACTAGTTTTCCTCTTCCAAGACCGTTCATTCAGTCCTAATGTCTTGAGCAGATTCATCCAAATGTCTTAAATGAAACCGAAACATAGACTACTGTTCAAAAGTTTGTGATCGGTAAGATTATTTTCAATGTTTTTGAACTCTTATGCTTATCAAAGCTGCGTTCATCTCATTACAAATTCAGTAAAACTGTAAATTATGAAAAAACACAAAAAAGTTAATTCATGTGATGGCAAATCTGAATTTTCTACAGCAATAACTCCAGTCTTCAGTATCACATGATCCTTCAGAAATCATCAAAATATGCTGATTTGCTGCTCAAGAATTTTTTTTAAAACAGTTGTGTTGTGCTTAATAATGTAAGAAGTCCTAAATCAAGACTGTGCGATGATTTGGATGGCACATATATTTGACATTATCATTATAGAATTTGTTGAATAAACACCTTTTGCTTCTCTGTAACATTTGACCTTTTTCTTTCCAGGTTGAGAAGACACAGAAAACAGACATCCAAAAATCAAGTTGAGACAAAGCAGTACGTTTTATGATGGGTTCCTGCTTTGCACCTGGAGTCTGTTCTCTCATCAATGCACTGATCAGTTTGGTATTTGCTATATATTATTGTGTTGGACGTGACTATTTGTTTCCTGTGCACTATATACATGTACTTTTGTACAAAAGGTACACTACAGCAGCAAGTATTTGGACCAACTTTGAAAAAAATAGCTACATACCTGACTCGCACTGTGACATTTCCAGACACTTTGAGGTCTTACCTAGGCTCCTATTGTATTTCCAGAATGTTCTACACCAGTGTTTTCGTTGCATTCCCTGGAAGTTTCCTGTGTCATTATACAAAGATCAAATGTCAAACTGTTTTTATAATCTTCACATACTTACGATTTCACAAAGCACTTCGATAGGAGTCTGCCCCATGTAACATGAACCTAGTCTGGACATAAACAACAAAGGGATATTCTGCAAAGTACAGTATTCTCCAGTTAAACAATCCATTCACTATACAGTGAAGATAGTAGTCTGTGTTTTTACCCTTTGACCTCTATGACTGGGAGGAAATCCTGAAGGTGTTAACTTATGCATATAATCAAATACAACACATCACTTTGTTTTTCTTTTAATGCATTAAATTGTGTGAAAATAAGACTATTGAAAATATACTCTGACATACAAACTACATATGATTGCAATATAAGGATGAATACAAGGACTACTGTAACTTCATCTCAGAGTAAATTGCTATGTATTAATACCCACAGAGTATTTAAAAGTATTTTATGTTACGTTTTTAGTATAATTTAAACTGAGAAAAGGTTGTCTGCCGTCCCTCCTTGAGCACTGAAACTTCGGGCCAGCTCACTCTTCGGCAGATATTTTCAGGAGGTTCTCCTTATCGATCCTGAAAAGCCGCCATCCCTCCTGCAGCGAGAGGTCGGAAGCCCCGCGTCGCTTGTAAAAGTCGATGGATGCCTTGTTGGACTCAGCCACGATGAAATGCATGCTGCTGCACCGATTCTTCACTGCTGTCTGCAGGTGCAAACAGAACTGTTTATGAATAGTAAATTAAAATCATTAAAGACAACATTTCTGTGGTCTGTTTTGAGGTTGAAAATGTTTTGCTTGTACTAGTTGTGTGTCCATTTTTGTCTTTAATGATAGAAACGTTGTGCAACAAATGTAAACAAGTTGACTTACATCACTGAGGGTTTTCAGGATTTCAGACCCAATTCCAAAACCTGCGAAGCATGAAATTGGTCAAGGGAATTTAGGAAATACATGGTTTCACAAGAGACACCTTAATAACGAACCCTCACCTCTGTACTCCTTCATTACATAGAAATCTTCAAGGTACAGCAGTTTGCCAATCCAAGGGTCGTAGGTGAAGTAGTACATGGCAAATGCAATCACAGAATAACCTGTAAGTGTGAACACAGGTGTCTTACACAATTTCGTTACTTAAACACACTTATGCATGAAAGTGCTATGTATCTGAATGTTTATTTAAAAAACGAGGTAATCCGTTCAACATCACATACTGGTCTATCTATAAATAGTCTATTCGGCAGGTTGAAGTTCACTACAGATAGTGATGATTTACCCCCGAGTTTCTGATGCTCGGCTGGCACGTCTGCGACCACGCAGTGGTAAAACGGGTGGTCTCCGAATCCGTCCTCGAGCAGATCTAACGTTAAACACAACTTTAGTTGTCACTCCGGCCAACTATTGATCAGATTTGATAACGTGATCTCACCTTTCTCAGTTAATATAACTTGGTCTTCCATTTCTTCATACTTAGCCAGTTCCTTTAGAAGATAGAAAGGGAAAAATGTTGCTTGAACTTGAACGTCAAGTTCTGTGGGCCTAGGGCATGTTTACATGGAGTCATATTTACTCCATCAATGTCATGACACTTTTTAAAATAAAATAAAAATCATAATAGGTGTGAAATTAACTTTTGATATAACAACATGGAACAGTAACGTTACACCAAATAAACGCATTTTAAGGCATGTAAGTTATATCAACTTTTTTTTTTAAAGTTCGACAGCATATTCCGCTACACTAAATAATGTTCTTCAAATATACACATGCAATTGAACCAGTGTGAAATCTACCTTTATAAGTCGCAATATGTCAGGCACGTCTTTTGGCTCCGCTTTACGCAAATAAAAATTGGCCATTTCCTTCTTTTACTCTTTTTCCCTTTTCTCACTAGTCCTCTATATGTGAAGAGAAGCAAAACGTGTTTCTTCATTCGCTTCCCAGAATATTACCCTCCGCTGTCAAGTTTGGGCTTCTGCTGGATGGGACTCGCATGCAGCAGCTGACCCCGCGATGTTCACCTGACTATAGTAAATGTTCTTTGTTTATCAACTCGGGTATATATTTGCCGTTGGGGGAGGGGTTTGGTTACCATACGGTTTTTTTTTTACGATTGCGAGCCAATAGCAGTCGTCCATTTGATTTACGTCATGACGCACAGTTATTATTCGCTCATGCTGGTGCATACATATCTATGGGTGTATTTATATATCAGTGGGATCAAAACACTATAGGAATGTATGTATTTTCTGCTGAAAATGTGTTCGTTTGAAGGACATTTCCTTCAGAATAATGTAGAAGATGTGTAAAGTCACGTCAAATGTTGTTTTAAGACAACATTTTAGCTTTTTAATGGCTCGTTCAACATTGAAAACGTTAAGAGCATAACGGCCGTGACTACGGTAGAAGTTGGCCGGTTAGCGCTGCTTGGATTAGCGAGGAAGTCATGCTTTTATGCGCGTTTAAAACGGTTAGTACGGTAGATTAGCCGCGCCTACGTTTCAGGAAGTGAAAATCCCTGTCAAAAAGCTTTAGTCTGGGCAAGAAGTGAGCCATTGAATGTCTCACGAAATCGTTGTTGCTAAACAATAAAGTGGTGAGCCAAGAACAAGGAAGATGTTTTCTCCGCGGTGAGTTTTAAAATGCTATCTTGCGTCGTCACGCGTTTAGTGTAACGTTAAACACATCATTTGTGAGTCATGCATGAAGGATTGCAGACTAGTCTGGTCTTTCAATGAGACTGTACTTTTCATTTATTTTTTACATAGTTTCTTTAGTTAAAGCTTTAATACTTTTGGGATTTTACATTAGCAGTTCTGTGTATCAATGTTTCCAAGTCAGCTCTCTCTTCCCATGTCTTTGCTTTCTGTAAAGGGTCCTGAAGTCTGCATCGTCTCTCATGTGCAGAGGCTTTTCCACGGGGCAGATGTGCCGACAAGGGAAAGCACCAGATATGGCTGAGGGTAATTATTTAATTTAAAATGGTACTTGAGTTGAATCATTTATAATGTAGTATGTGTTTCTTCTTATTTATATTACTAAAGTGACAATAAATGTAGCACTTTACCTGTCCTGTATTCACGCCTACATCTTATGTTGCAATCACGTTTGTATTGTGATATCAGTGCATCACTGACAGAAATGTCATTAGTAATGTCTTGGTGCAAAATAAATAATTTAGTAATTCATTAAATTATTGCCTAATTATTATTATATGCACCCATTGTGAGCATTATAATAATTTACCTCATTACATTAGTGTGTGTTCCTCCTGACTAATTTTTATGTCCCCACAGGAAACACATTTTTACTTGTGAACAATGGTAAAAAGAAAGAACATCTACTCTCTTTGATATTCTCATAGTCTCTTTCTGCATGTGGCTTAATAAACACTGTCCTGCTGTTATCTCATGGTACATGTGCATGTAGTTCTTTGTACTTTGACAGCTGTTTTTTTCTTCTTTAAACACCTTCACCCGTGAATAGCCTGTTCATGCAGACTAGTCTTGATTCTTTTCTATTTCATTTTTCTACTGACTAGTTTTGTCCATGTCTCACTCTCCATATTATATTATAAGATGATACAGATGCTGCTATGTTTTCCTTTCCAATAATGCACCAATGCATTGTGTGATATGTCAATATCTTTCAAGTTCTGTTTTGTTCCTCCTTATTTTCCCAGTTCGCAACAGGCTGAGGGAAATAGTCGGAGCATCCACCAACTGGAAGTATGTTACTGTATTTACATGTATGTATTAATTTTGCAGAGTGATAGTCCTTATGTCACTACTTTGCATAAAATGTTGAATTTTCTCAATTTTTTTTGTACAGAGATCATCAGCAATCATTAGCTGAGCGTGCATCACTAAGCCAGTATCTTGCTCAGAGTCAAGATGATCTTCCTACAAAGACAATGAAGGACAGTGCAATTGAGGCACATCTTCCTCTGGGTACCCAGCCTGCCTTGAGAGAGAAATATCTCAACTATCACAACAGTGTTAGGTGATAAACGACCACCAACTACTGCATTATTTCCTAGTTTCCTGTCTGTTATTACATTTTTGAATATTCATTCTGATATGCATACATTTACTTTTGCTTAAATACCTTTTTCTCAACAGGTTTGGGCGGATTTTGGAGGACTTGGACAGTTTAGCAGGTAATAAATGCATCTTAAAAATATAGGTTCCAAAAGAGGGTTTTCACAGTGATCCCATAGAAGAACCATTTTATGTTCCTCAGTGAACTTTTCTTGAAATAACCATTTTTCTTAGTGTGATGAACATTTTAATAATCTAAAGAACCTTTTTCAATTATTAATATACCTTTTGTGCACTGGAAGCATTTCATGGATGTTAAAGTTTCTTCATTTGATCATAGATGCCAATAAAGAACCTTTATTTTTAAAAAGGAGATGTAGGTAATCACAGCAGCATTGGCTGATCATAACTCGCTCTTTCTTATCACATACTGTCTCATTCTTGTCTCTTTAGTGCTCATCTGTTACTCTCACACATGGAATAAGGAGCTGAAAAGATCTCCACTATCTATTGTCACCGCCCTCGTGGACAAGATCGGTATTGCTTTTGAAGTAGTAGATTTTTTGTCGTTGTTGTTAAATTAATTCATTAAATTCTGTTTTATTGTTTCACAGATATGAGAAAAAACATCATCTACCCTGACTGTGACATTAAGTTCACAGGTCATGTGACGTGGGTTGGCAAAACCTCAATAGAAGCTAAAATGCACATGTCTCAGGTATTCCTAAGTCTGTTTATAAAACATGTATTAAAAGTGGCATTGAACTAAAATGAACCATTTTCACAGTATCATGATGGGACGTACACTGATGTATTAGATGCCACCTTTGTAATGGTGGCTCGAGATCCTGAAAACAAAAGGTAACATTAAACATGTTGGTATGATAAACATTTTTATGATTACTGTATTGTGTCTGTAAATTTAATGCATGAGTTATGTACTGTTTATCCAGGGCAGCTTTTATTAACCCACTAAAACTAGAGAGTCCAGAGGAAGAGGCCATTTTTCAGCAAGGAGAGAGTGAGTAGCACTTTTGTTTGTTTGTAATCACAATTTCCAGTTCAGTTTGAAACATTTAGAGCAAGACTGATGCTCTTTATATTGATCAGTTAACAAGACGAGGCGTGTGGAGCTGAGCACAGCGTCTCTTCTGAAAGTGGCTCCTACAGCTGAGGAGAGGACTCTCGTTCACAACCTGTTCCTCAACACTCTAGACACACGGTCAGATTTATCATCAAAACACCGCTATAAATCTGTGTATTTATTTTGTGCCTATTTGTTTTTAGCAATAGTTACCTTCTCTCCCAATAGAACTGTCAGCTTTCGGAGTCGTATTTTAATGCCCAACTCGATGTGGATGGAAGATGCCAAAATGAAAGGGCTTGAGATTTGCCATCCACAAGTAAGTATATTTTCTTGCAGTACTTAATCGATTAAACTGACAATGTCAGTTAGTACATTTGATATGATGTTTTTTTATTACCTGGACTTTCTTTATTCTTTGCATTACACAGGAAAGAAATATCTTCAACCGGATATTTGGTGGATTTTTGATGAGAAAGGCCTACGAGCTTGGTTGGGCGAATGCTTGTGCATTTGCGTAAGAGTTTGTTATCTATTGAATATTACCTGTGAAGTATTTGATTTGATCACATGCTATATTTGTATATTTCAGTGGATGCAGACCAACGCTGGTGGCTGTAGATGACATCGTATTTCGAAAGCCAGTAGAAATTGGCTCTTTGCTATTGCTGTCCTCACAGGTCTCTAAATTGTTAAATATCAAATGCTCTAATTTGTAGCCATTTTTTGTCTTTCAGAATAAGATTGATGATTATACTGTTCTGTCAGGTTTGTTACACAGAAGGGATACACATCCAGGTCAGGGTTCACACAGAGGTGCTTGACCCATTGACCCGGCAACACAGCACCACAAACGTGTTTCACTTTACTTTTTGTGTTGAGAAGGATGTTCCAGCTGTTGTACCACAGAGTTATGGAGGTCAGAGTACAGATTTTTTACAAATATCGTTGCATTATATTTTAATGGTATTACTTGTAAATTAATATTGTTGTCATTTGCAGAGTCTATGCTTTACCTGGATGGAAAGAGGCACTTTGATGAGACCATGAGGAGCCAAGGTTGAGCATCTGGGAAGTGCTGATAGGATGATATTCCTGACAAAGCTGCGATGATGGTCACCGCTGTAGATACATGAGTGTGTATGTGTGGATTCAACTTTTAGTTCCGTTCTTTTTATATTCACAATATATTTTATTGTTCTCAGAATTTTACATAAATGTAAATATTCTTTTTTCCCACAATTTTAAACTTCCAGTGGAGAGGAGCATTTAGTGAAATGGTTTTGCTTGATTGTGGCAATATTGAACTTATTTAGTCATTAAGACTTATAACACAGCCATGTTTTGTTTGCACTACAGTGTCATTTATAAACCTTGTTATTTTAGTTGTTAGGAATTAACCTGTTTACATGAACAACTGGTATCCTGGAAAAGTATGTTCAGTATGTGCACAAATTCTGAGAATAAGTCCTGACTTCCTTTCTTGATCTCCTCAAAAGAACACGAGGAGATCCTAAACTGGAGATCAAACTATGAGGGCACTGCCTCACAAATACACTCCAAAGACTTTACCAAACACATTTGTTCTGGAGAGCACAGTATGGATAAGAATCAAGTTTTGCTGTTAAATCTGTGTATGTTTTAGAATGCTGACAAATTGGCATCCGTTTTTGCATTTTATTATTTTAAATGCAACAAACATGGACATTTGCAAAAGAGGGTTAGTACAGTCCTAAAATTAACTCTGTATGAGGTTAACATGTAAAAAATTATATATGAGTGGAAGTTCAGGGAGATTAATATGATGCCTTTCATGTACACACTACCTGTACCAGAATGATCCAAAAATGGCCAACGAATGCATGCCTTTTCAATGTTTTTGTTCACAAATTATATTAACACAGAACCTTAAATATGCTTATTTACATCTGTATTAATGGACTAACATTTGCCTTATGTATAACGCACATTTCAGAGGTGTATTCTCTTTTTTATTATTCTATAAGCGAAAGTGTCCAGTGGTATTTGTTTGGTCATGTGATCAAACACGCTCCATGTACAATAATAAAAATTATCTCACGTGAGTGTACCATTTACACATAGTTTGTTCTATTCTTTTGTTTGCTTAAAAACATTTCACTGAGGAAACGCTAGTGAGAGTGACTGCCATCGCGTGACAAACTCGCGAAGTTGCAAGTGTGATAAATAGCCACTACGTCATGACACTGGTCATGTTGAGACGGCGAGTAAATATGTTACTTTTTGTCGCCCATATAACAATCTAGACTAGATCATGTGTATTTGTATGCCAGCATGTTATGTTTCGCCTCCATTGCTCAATAATCACTTGGTAAACTTTTTAACGATAGGTAACTGAAACTGGCCGTGTTTGTTGTTCGTTAAAAGTGCGTTATTAATAACCATTAGTGCGGTGCGCAGAGGATTGGGAAGTGAAATACAATTGTCTGCCAGTTCAGATCTGTTGCTGATTTGAAGAAAGCCCCAGCTGTTCTCCAAAGTGGTGAAGAAGAACATAAAGATGTTGTGCTCACGGTGAGTAGCCTACATCAGTATCTTCTGACTCGCATTTAATCGGGAAGACACTTGTTTTAGTTTATCTGCCAAAATGTTCCCATTTACTTGCATTGTTCACTTTTAGCAGGTTCTTTCGCCGTGACTCTATTTTCTTTTCAGCTCACTCATTTTGGATAGGGTCCTGAAGTCTTCAGTGTCCTTCACCTGCAGGAAGTATAAAGTGGGTCAAACATCCCAACAAGGGAAGCTTCCTGATATGGCTGAAGGTAACTGTTTTGCCACGTGTGTCCATCATCCATACTTTTGCCCTTCAGCTTTAGTAATGAAGTTGCCATAAATTGACCTTACATTGTCAAACTCTTTTGTGTAACGCTTAACGGTCTGTGTTCCTAATACCAAAACTGACACTTGAATGTGTGATGTCTCCTAATAAAATACATGTTGGTCTTTTTTTTCTCACAGTTCGCAACAGGCTGAGAGAAATAGTCGGTGCATCTACCAACTGGCAGTATGTTCCTGATGTAACATATTACAATCATCAAACGTTACGCAAATCCATCAGAAGTCTCTGAATTGTACATTTTATGATGTATTTTCTCACCAATATACAGAGATCATCAGCAAGTGCTGGCCGAGCGTGCATCACTAAGCCAGTATCTTGCTCAGAGTCAGGATCAACTGCCTCCAAAAAGAATGAAGGACAGTATGATAGAAGCACATCTTCCTCTGGGTTCCCAGCCTGCCTTGAGAGAGAAATATCTTAACTCTCACAACAGTGTCAGGTGCTAAACCATTATTCTGCACATGCAGCTTGGTTAGTAATAGCTGTTAGCTTGTATTGTATTGTTAAGGGGGGATAACCGTGTATTTCTGTTTTCCATTTTTCTGTTTTCTTCACAGGTTTGGGCGGATTTTGGAGGACTTGGACTGTTTAGGAGGTAGGCTAATATTGAATGTAATAATATAGATAATTTAAGTTATATAGTTAGGCTGGATGAGACATCAAATATTATTGATATTGTCATGATATCTCTGTTGGCGATATGAAATTTGATGACAGGACAAAAAAAATCTGATACTGTATGTCAAAATAGATCTGTGTTTTGGAGTGTAAATGCAAGCTAATAGACCCACCACTTGTCCTATGTTAAATGTATTTCTTTGTTCATCATAGGTTTCTTGTTCTTCAAATAACTCGCATTGTTGTTGCAACAATCAAAACATTTTGTTTGAAGATTGCACTTTTTGTATAATTTTCATATTTTTATATTGTCAACTTTTAAGTACGTTATGAATGTTGCCTTCGTGTAAATTTATGAAAAGTTTTTTTTAAACCATGTTAATTGTGCACTAAATGATTTCTATGTACTTCGTAACAATAGCTGTTCATCCAGATCATGTATTTTTCAAGGGAGTGTAAAGAAAACTACTTTTTAAAAAATAGAGCGAAAGAATAAAAAATTTTTTATATATATATATTATTTTTACTATTTTGCCAAGCCCAACTACAGTTAATGTATGATGTAATAAGTGTTGAGAGTAATCACGGGTATCAAGCTGTCTCATTCTTGTCTCTTTAGTGCTCATCTGTTACTCTCACACATGGAATAAGGAGCTGCAAAGATCCCCACTGTCTATTGTCACCGCACTCGTGGACAAGATCGGTATTGCATCTAATTTATTCACAAAGATTAATTCAAAGGCTACTTAATTTATATTTTATTTCCACTCTCATTTTTAGATTGTATATATGTATATGTGATTGTATATGTGAAAACCCAGCTAAAGTAATTTTTTGTGATATATATATATATATATATATATATATATATATATATATATATATATACTTTACTGTCAATTATTAATTTCTATGCTATTTTTATTGTCTCAGATATGAGACAAAATATCATCTATCCAGACTGTGACATTAAGTTCACAGGTCACGTGACATGGGTTGGCAAAACCTCAATAGAAGCTACAATGCACATGTCTCAGGTATTGTTTCCAGTTTTTAGTAATGTATTATCAGAGTCTCATTAAACTAAACTGAACTGTTTTCTCAGTGCCAAGATGGTGCGTACACAGATGTATTAGATGCCACCTTTGTCATGGTGGCTCGAGATCCTGAAAATAAAAGGTATCACAGCTCTCTGATCTGATGATCAGTACAGGTGCATATCAATAAATTAGAATGTCATGGAAAAGTTAATTTATTTCAGTAATTCAACTCAAATTGTGAAACTCCTGTATTAAATGCACAGACTGAAGTAGTTTAAGTCTTTGGTTCTTTTAATTGTGAAGATTTTGGCTCACATTTAACAAAAACCCATCAAATCACTATCTCAACAAATTAGAATATGGTGACATGTCAATCAGCTAATCAACTCAAAACACCTGCAAAGGTTTCCTGAGCCTTCAAAATGGTCTCTCAGTTTGGTTCACTAGGTTACACAATCATGGGAAGAATGCTGATCTGACAGTTGTCCAGAAGACAATCATTGACACCCTTCACAAGGAGGGTAAGCCACAATTCATTCATTCATTGCCAAAGAAGCTGGCTGTTCACAGAGTGCTGTATCCAAGCATGTTAACAGAAAGTTGAGAGGAAGGAAAAGTGTGGAAGAAAAGATGCACAACCAACCGAGAAAAGCAGCCTTATGAGGATTGTCAAGCAAAATTGATTCAAGAATTTGGGTGAACTTCACAAGGAATGGACTGAGGCTGGGTTCAAGGCATCAAGAGCCACCACACACAGACGTGTCAAGGAATTTGGCTACAGTTGTCGTCAGAGGCGTCTTACCTGAGCTAAGGAGAAGAAGAACTGGACTGTTGCCCAGTGGTCCAAAGTCCTCTTTTCAGATGAGAGCAAGTTTTCTATTTCATTTGGAAACCAAGATCCTAGAGTCTGGAGGAAGGGTGGAGAAGCTCATAGCCCAAGTTGCTTGAAGTCCAGTGTTAAGTTTCCACAGTCTGTGATGATTTGGGGTGCAATGTCATCTGCTGGTGTTGGTCTATTGTGTTTTTTTAAAAACCAACGTCACTGCACCCGTTTACCAATACATTTTGGAGCACTTCATGCTTCTTTCTGCTGACCAGCTTTTTAAAGATGATTTGGATGAAGAGGATTTGGCACCTGTCCACACTGCCAAAAGCACCAAAAGTTGGTTAAATGACCATGGTGTTGATGTGCTTGACTGGCCAGCAAACTCACCAGACCTGAACCCCAGAGAGAATCTATGAAGTATCGTCAAAAGGAAAATGAGAAACAAGAGACCAAAAAATGCAGATGAGCTGAAGGCCACTGTCAAAGAAACCTGGGCTTCCATACCACCTCAGCAGTGTCACAAACGGATCACCTTCATGCCACGATGAATTGAGGCAGTAATTAAAGCAAAAGAAGCCCCTACCAAGTATTGAGTACATATACAGTAAATGAACATACTTTCCAGAAGGCCAACAATTCACAAAAAAAAAAAAATTATTGGTCTTATGAAGTATTCTAATTTGTTGAGATGGTGAATTGGTGGGTTTTTGTTAAATGTGAGCCAAAATCATCACAATTAAAAGAACAAAAGACTTAAACTACTTCAGTCTGTGTGCATTTAATTTATTTAATACACGAGTTTCACAATTTGAGTTGAATTACTGAAATATTAGAACTTTTCCACAGCATTGTAATTTATTGAGACGCACCTATGTCTAAAATGTATTTGCTGTGTCTGTGAGTTAATGCATATATTCTTTTCTTAGGGCAGCTTTTGTAAACCCACTCAAACCTGAGGGTCCGGAGGAAGAGGCCATTTTTCATCAGGGTGAAGGTGAGTGCCTTTTATTATTGTCTTACAACAATTAAAATGGCCTCTTTAACTCAGAAGTAAAATATTTATTAGTTATTAATATAATTAATTATTTACAATATGTTCAGGTTTGCAGATTGGAGCATTTTGTTAAGGATAGGTGCAAATTATTAAATCAAGAAGATTTTTGCAAAGTGACATTAACTGAATTTTTTGTTTGTTTGCTTTTGTTTGTTTTTCATTTAAAAAGCTTTGATTGCCAAATTTATATTGATCAGTTAACAAGACGAGGCGTGTGGAGCTGAGCACAGCGTCTCTTCTGAAAGTGGCTCCTACAGCTGAGGAGAGGACTCTCGTTCACAACCTGTTCCTCAACACTCTAGACACACGGTCAGATTTATCATCAAAACACCGCTATAAATCTGTGCCTTTGTTTTTGGTATGGTATTAATTAAAAAGGTTTCTTCCTTTTCTGTAGACGTGTAAGTTTCCGTGGTCGTATTCTACCACCAAATTCGGTGTGGATGGAAGATGCCAAACTCAAAGGGCTAGAGATTTGCCATCCAGAGGTAAGGGAAAAATAAATGTTTTTATATATATATTAGGGGTGGCACGGTACATGTATTCGTACTGAACCGTCACGGTACGGACCTCTCGGTTCGGTGCATGAGGCCTTATGACGAATACAGGCAATTTACCCCCAATCCAGAAGGGGGCGCCCCAGTAATACAACGCTGCTTGATAACCGCCAGCGCCAGCAGAAGAACAGTGAATGTCGTGTGTTGCGTGCTTGAAAACAAAACCCACTAGACAATAGGGCTGTCAAATTGACTGAAAAACTAAATTCAAATTTTATACTAAAATATTATAAAAATTTGAATTTAAAAGACATAAATTCAGTTAGGAAAAAAACCTTTTGGCTTCTCTCCTGAGGCCACAAGAGGGCGCATCGAGCTAAATATTACCAAATGCAGGTTTCTTTAAAGTAGGGCTGGGCAATATTGGCAAAAATTCATATCTATGTATTTTTTTGGCTGATTTGCGGTATACGGTACAGATCTATGTATTTTGTATTTGGATTAAACGCATAAATAAAGTGAATGTAGCCATGTAGGCATATATAATGTGCAAAAATGTTTAAAATCATTTTACATTGTAACATTGCTTTAAAAGCATTATTTTTGTTTTTAGATCGCAAAGTTAAATTTACTAAACTAAAAAAATAAAAAGCACAGACTAGGCTAATTGAGTAAAAAGGCTATTTTGATTACCTCATTAAAGTCACTTTACAGTTAGTGCCACCCCTAATATATATATATATATTTATATATGTATGTGTGTGTGTCTAAATACTGTGTTCATATATGTGAATATAATTGGGTCTTTATACAGGAACGAAATATCTTTAACCGGATATTCGGTGGTTTTCTGATGAGAAAAGCCTACGAACTTGGTCGAGCCAATGCTTGTGTATTTGCGTAAGAGGAAAAATAACTGCTTTCCCTCTCATGTTGAACATTTCTTGTGAAAATGTTGGTAATTGTTAACATGGTTGTATTTGTATCTTTTAGTGGATGCAGACCAACTGTGGTGGCTGTGGATGATATCTTATTTCGTAAGCCAGTAGAAATCGGTTCTTTACTCCTGCTGTCTTCTCAGGTTAGTAACTTTTGCTGTTTCAGCTCATTTAAACATCATTCACACTAACAAAACCGATATCTTTATCAGGTTTGTTACACAGAAGGGATGTATGTCCAGGTCAGGGTTCATTCAGAAGTGCTTGATCCTTTGACCCAGCAGCACAACACCACCAATGTGTTTCACTTCACTTTCCGTCTTGAAAAGGATGTCCCAGCTGTTGTCCCACAGAGCTATGGAGGTTAAAAATATATATTTATTATATAATATATTCACAATTATTTGTAATTATATTTTTATACAATATAATTCATTTTAAGTAAATATGTATACAAGTGATTTTTTACATTTTAAAATATTATTTGTTACTCATTTTCAGAGTCTATGCTGTACCTGGATGGAAAGAGGCACTTTGATGGGACGATGAGGAACCACTGTTGAACATTCTAGGATGTGCTGAATGGATGAAATACTGTTTACCTGATAAAGCTTCACCAACATTCATGTGTGTATATGAAGATTTCTGCTTTTATTTTCAAAATGTTTTCCCTTCAGGTGTTACAGGCATGCATGTGATACATTAAGTTTATACATTTTCTGAAGCAATTTCTTTGACATGCTGTTTAAAATCTGAGATATAAATGTAAAAACCCTGTGAATGTAGGACTACAATGTGTGACACATTAAAACACAATCCACACAATTCTTTGCCTATATTCAATTTTTTCCCTTCCTTTTCCATCAGCTCATAATATTGTAGTTCTATGCCGACCCTCTCCCCATTTAATTGTGATTTCCAGGCCTGGAAAAGACATGAAAATTAATAAAATCTTAAGAAGGCATGGGCATTTCTATCACAATTATAAATTTTCCTGTTTGATCCGTAGACTGTAAAAAAGGTTTGCAACTAGCTTTTAGATATTTCATTGGCTAGAAATATTTTTAGTGTTAAAATCTTATCTAGAAAAACAAGAAACAACTGAAAAGACTTCTCAGAAATTGGATAGAGATGCACTTACCTTACTCTTTCAGTCAGAGATGCGGTTCTGATCTTACTGATTTTGCAGTCGCTTAAACTATCATAATATTAACATTTTTCTGTGTAGTAGAGCTCAGGGTTATGCAACGTTGATGAAAATAAAAGTAAAGGGGGATTTAGAAATGGTAATTTGGCAACACGACGAAGTCGCGCTATGGGGGGGTTCAATGCGATTGATAACATGGCAACATGTACTCTCGCGGTATTTCAGCTGGGTGGTGAGACGGCATGGCAGCGGCGGTGTTGAGGCATAGCTGGAGAGGACTTTTGCACAACTCGGGCAATGGAGCTGTCAGCACTGTCAGGTCGAAGATTCTCGAGGGTCAGTACAAGTTAACTTGTAATAAGCTGCATTTAGATAACAAACAAGAAGCCTCCTCTTGTTAAAAGCAAGGCAAATGAAGGGGGTGTGGCATGAAGACGGCTCAGAGGAGTGGGATTCACTGCATAACCCTGCACGTTATCTCTAAAAACAGTGGAAACAGTTATAGAAGTGCTCTTTTAAACATTTAAACAATATGATAAGTATTCTCCTTCAAGTTATTCTTATGTCATTCGTCGCAGGTTTGTTAGGAAACGATTTGACACATGTTAAGAACTTTAAAGTCATCGACGAGCTCTAAGATTTCTCGAAGACCACCATTTATTCATTCGTACGGTTACACATTAAAATCACCAAGAGAGAGGGCAGCAAATTAGCATATTATAAATATTTCTGAAGGGACGTGTGACACGGAAGACCGGAGTAATGGTGCTGAAAATGTAGCTTTGCTATCACAGGAATAAATTACACTTTTAAATATATATTCAAGTAGAAAACTTATTTTGAACTTATTAAAATATTTCTGTTGTTACTGATATTTTATGTAAAATAATTTTAAAAAATCGTAATGACCAGTGACCCCAGTCTTTTGAATACTAGTGTAAGAAATGCAGAACAAAAATCAATAAAGCACTGTTGACATACTGTTGTGTTTATTTGCAGGAGTTCGACAGAAGTCTACAGTACAGTACATATCACGGCCAGATCATCCAAAGCTGGCCTATAGGAGAGTGAAGGGAAAGAGTCCTGGTGTGTGTTCCTGCCTGGATATGGATCTAACATGAGCGGACAGAAGGCAGAGGCCCTGGAGGAGTTCTGCAGGTCATTAGGTCATGCCTATCTGAGGTTTGTGTCTGTTATTCATTCACAAATACGTGCAGTGGAGTCCAAATATCTGAGACTCCATTTATATAATGTAAAAAGTAACTGGAATTAAAAACAATGTTAACAAATAAATGTTATGATGTCAAAATGATTGAAAATTCTGTATTATTTCTAGGCTACTAATCAATTATGCAAATTTGTGACCTTTCGTACAGCTGGTCAGATTGTCTTTCTTTGAAGCTCAGTAGTCTCTTTGAATAATGAACAGTATGTACATTTGTTGAGTTGAACTGTGAAGAAAAAAAAACAAAATAGGAGCATTTTCCTTGTTCAGATTTTTTTAATCACTCTATATGCTGACGACAATAATTAGATTCATGCATAGTTTAATCTTTATTTATATATATATATATATATATATTAGTTTTTACTTCAAATAATGATCAGTGTGTGTTGAAATTCACACAAAGTTCACACAAAACTGAGGTCATTTTATGTGGATTTACAGGTTTGATTACTCTGGTCATGGAGCTTCTGAGGGTGTATTTTCAGAAGGCACCATTGGAACATGGAAAAAAGACGTCCTGTTCATGTTAGATGAACTCGCTGAAGGTCCCCAGGTAAGACTAGAAAGACTTTACAATGCTTTCATGGTTACATCAAGACCGCACAGACACTGGTAGACCTGAGTTAATAATTAGGACCAGCTTGTGAAATGTAAACATTTGTGTATTAGAACACACATATATATATATATAATATAGGACTTCTATAAACTGAAATACATATATTATTTTTCATTTTGAATAATAATGTTCAGTGTTTTCCCTTAAAGGGATTAGTTCATCCAAAAAGTTACTTTCTTTCTTTTAATCACCCTTATGTCAGTCCTCTATGAGTTATTTTTTTTCTGCTGAACATAAAATATATTTTGAAAAATGTGGGTAACAAAACAGTAACTGGTCCCCATTGACTTCCATATTATGGAAAATACTATTTAAGTCAATGGGAACCAGAAACCGTTTGGTTACCCACAATCTTCAGAATATCTTTTTACGTTCATTAAAAGAAAGAAATTCAGGTTTGCAACAACCTGAGTAAATGAGTGAATTTTCATTTCTGTGTAAACTATACTTTTAATTCTTAATTTGAAAGAGTGAACACTAGAGGTCACTAATACTTTTAAATAAAGCATGGAACACTGGCTTTGACTGTTAAGTACTGTAGTACGTTGTCTCCTAGATTCTCGTGGGCTCCAGTATGGGCGGCTGGCTGATGCTTTTAGCTGCTATCGCTCGCCCAGAGAAGACTAAAGCCTTGGTGGGCATTTCCACTGCAGCAGATCATTTCGTTACAGCCTTCAAGACACTTCCTATAGAGGTGAGATGCAACTGAAGTCTGACATGTTTCAGTGATCAAAGCCATCTTGCTGATTAATGTGTTTCACATGTTGGGGTATTAATATTCAAAAATCAGTCAGAGAGTTCACATTTGTTATTCAGGTGAGAAAAGAGTGTGAAGACAAGGGTGTATGGACAATCCCCACGAAAAGTAACGAGGAGGGCATGTACACTGTGAGTATGGACTTCCTGCGTGAGGCGGAGAACCACTGCATCCTACAGAGCCCCATCCCTATCACCTGCCCCGTACGTCTCATTCACGGCCTGAAAGACGAGGACGTGCCTTGGCACATCTCCATGCAAGTGGCCGAGCGTGTGCTGAGCCCCGACGTGGACATCATTATGCGGCGCCACGGCCAGCACCGCATGGCTGAAAAAGATGACATCAAGCTCATTGTCTACACCATCGATGACCTCATAGACAAGCTTACCACCATGGTGTGAAACGCCTTTTGGGATGGGGTTACCGAGCAACCTGCCTTAAGACCCTCTCCCACTTTCTTTGCCAAACACCTGCTTCCTGTTTTGTTGTGCAAGACAAGAACGATGGAAAATGTGAACTGTGAGAAGACAACAACGTTTCTTTTACATGTCTACCGCAATACTGTGCCATTAAAACTTTTAGGTAAAGCTGCTGTTTGTCTAGCATAAGGTTTGTCTAGATCATCTGTGCCTTTTTTACCTTATTTCACTGTTTTATGGAAATAAAGCCTCTGTTTACCAATATGCAGTGTTTTGAAGTAATTAAACAACAGTCCAGGTTCAATGTTAAGCTCAGCTGACAACAATAATTGTAATTTATCTATAATTGTATACATTTTAATCCATCATTAATATACACATACACGCCTGACCTCATTCATTTCCATTGTACCTCACCATAACCTACATTACTATTATTATTATTTATTTTTATAAGAAATGAGTATGTGCAACAAGTGATAATGCAGTTTTGTTGCAATTAAAATTAGGTCACAAATACTGTAGATTGAGTTCAGCAAAAACTCAGGTTCCTTTTAAGCCAGTATCTTGTAAGGAATTAGTGTTGTGTGTGTACTACTGCTTTAACCAACCTGAACATCCCACTAAGCAATAAGCATGTTATATTAAAGCTGACCTTTCAGTTCTCTCCTGCCCTTTGCATTCTCTGTTTGTTTGGAGGCGTATTGGGCCACTGCTCCAGAAACCGCTTGGTTGTTTATTAACGTGCATGATTAGTGTTGGACTGTATTCAATGGGCCGGGGGGCTTTTTTTTTACCCCAATCCAATGAGCTTTAACAACCAGACTGACCTTTCTTTATCAGTTGATTATCAAGGCCTCTAAATTGAAATGACACCAAGCAGTTTATGCAAAATAAAACATGACTAGATGTGAATACATCATTCAGGTGTCATTTAAAACACAGTAATTGCTCAATAGAACAGCTTGCTAGTATATAAGCTGCATTATATTTTGATGTTGTTTAGCCAATATTAAACCATTATAAAACCTATGTAATTGAAAACAATCTTAGGGGTATGTCGCTTATTATCTAATTAAATAATTAAGTTCCTCGGTTTACTCGCTTAGGCCTACTTAAGAAAAAACGTAGCTTTAAGCCATGCTTTAAAAAATTCAGTAATTATTTGAGCAATAATGACTTGCTTTTCCTGTTTATCTTCTCTCTCTCTCTCTCTCTCTCTCTCTCTCTCCAGAATTTGCATGCATTTGTAATGCATCTTAATCTAATTGGAAATGCGTTTGGTTATTTATTACTGAGAGGACGAGAGCAAAAGGACCTGTTTTTTTTCTGTCAGTTTTTAAACCGCTTTACATCTTTCTTCTTAAATCTGGCATTACGAAAACGGATTTAACGTTATATATAGGTGTAAATATATACTTTTATTGGGTACAACTCGTTATTCTAAAACTAAGATATTATTAGAAGATATATTTATTTCAATGCAGACTGGTTCTGTTCCATAGTGCCCATTTTGTGTCATTCTTCCACCGACGTAGGCTAATTAATATTCATTAGCCAAGCCTCGCCATAGTATGATTCCGCGCACCGGACAGTGCTGGAGCCACGCCCCGTCCCCCGCCGCACGGATGTTTCAGTCCAGCATCTCTGAGCACTGACCACAGGAAGGATTTGACCTCGCTGCACAGGACGACACGCGCATCTGCTTGCAGTAAGTACATCTTTATTCTCGACTAATTTATTAGTATAACGATAACGCAAGCAGAATTAAATAATTATCAGTAACTGTTTGAATGTAGTTGTTTAAAACTAATTTGTGTTAAATATGCACATGCTGCTGCTTTTTTGCGTCTGCACGCTGTTCTTGATTATAAAGAATCGTATAATCATTGCAGTGGTCTCGTGGATTATTATTATTATATGTTTATTATTAAAGATTTTTAGATATTTATTTTTTCTTTAAAGTCACACATGGGAACGGCATGGACCACACCCCGGTCTATATTACCCCTTGTCAATCCATGTGTTCATCATATATACACATTTATATACGATACAGTTGCTAGTCTGTATCAAAATACTGAAATCATATTTCATAACTTAATTATTGTTTTAATGAATATTCACAATATGTTATAAACAATAGCTAAAGGGAACATTTTAAAGCCTTAAATTTTCTTCCTTTTATAGTACAGATTGAGCTAGTGTGTATATTTTTTGTTGTTTTTAGATTTACTGGTAAAGACCTAGACTTATTAAACTTGGCAAACCATGGCAAACCGAGGACCCAGTTATGGACTGAGCCGTGAGGTGCAGGAGAAGATCGACCAGAAGTATGACACAGAGCTGGAGTCTCGACTGGTGGCCTGGATTGTCGCTCAGTGTGGTGGAGATATAGAGAAACCACAGCCAGGGAAGCAAGACTTTCAGAACTGGCTAATGGATGGCACTGTGAGTAAATACCAGTTTGACTATCACACCAACATGATTCCATTCATCTTTTATTTATCATTATCTCCCCCATTCGTCCATGTCTGCAGATCCTCTGTAGACTCATTAACAGTTTGTATCCGCGTGGTAAGGAGCCTATTAAGAAGATCCCTGAGACTCAGATGGCCTTTAAGCAGATGGAAAAGATCTCCCAGTTCCTGCAGGCAGTTGAAGCTTACGGAGTAATAACCACAGACATTTTTCAGACAGTGGACTTGTGGGAAGGTACAGTAAAATTAGCTTTTATAAGTTCTGGAACAGCACTTCATGGACTTTGGAATTAGCTTGGTGATTGTAAAAGCAAACCGCTGTCGAAAATTAATATATAGGAGTTTGAATTGTTTTGAAAGATTGCTTTTAATCAGTCAGGCCTTGCATACTATAATATATCATCATAGAAAGCACTGCAAGTTGCGTTCTTGGTGTGTAGCCAAGTCACTTCAATGCTTGTTGGTTCCCTTGGTTAAAGGAAAAGACATGGCGGCCGTCCAGAGAACACTAATGGCCCTGGGTAGCGTCGCTCTCACAAAAGACGATGGACTTTACCGAGGTGACCGGGACTGGTTTCACAGGTGAGCAAGACTATTCCTGTGAAGATTACCTCCAGACTAATTCATAGCGGGGTGTTAAGTCCAGTCTGGTTGGACTTGTGAATAGACTTTGTTGTGTCTTAGTACCATGTGAACTCTTTTTGATCTCGTGTGACAGGAAATCTCAAGGCAACCGGCGAGAGTTTTCTGAAGAGCAGCTGCGGCAGGGTCAGAATCTGATTGGCTTACAGATGGGCAGTAACCGTGGGGCATCTCAGGCTGGCATGACTGGTTACGGCAGACATCGGCAGATAATGTAAATCTATATCAGTGCCCGACAACTTGCCTAGAACACCCAGAAGACCTTAAACACACTCACCCTAGCCCTCACTAAGCAGTGTTCCTTGATGGTGCATCTACATTATATTGTCAAAAGAATTGGGTCACCGCCTTTTAATGAACAGGTTTGACTATTTTAGCAATTTCCATGAGTACAAATCTTAATGTTTAAGCATATAATGATATTCTAGGGAATTGTGTGCTTCTAATTTTATAGTAACAGTTTGGACAGGACTATTTTCTATTCTAGCATGACAGTGTCTCTGTGTATAAGACAAGGATCAAAGAGAAATGATGATTCAGTCAGTGTGGAAGAACTTGACTGGTCTGCAGAAAGCCAAGTCCTAATCCCAGCTGAACACCTCTGGTGTGATTTTAAATGCAGACCTTGAGCCAAAAATTAATAGAATAGAAAAGAGTCCTGTCCAAACTGTTACTAAAGTACCAAATTTACCAAGTTACCAAAGATTTGTACTCATGGAAATGACTAAAGTATTCATTAGAAGGGGGTGACCCAATACTTTTGGCAATATAGTGTATTTGATGAAGACGAACAGACTTAATAATGTCAGAAACTGAAGTATAGAGGTTTTAAGATATTAGAGCATGCTAGATATATCTATTTTAAGTTTGGTTTGCTCATTTATTTATTTATTTGTAAATGAATGCAAAGTCATAGTTGTATCTAAACAAGTCAAAACAACTGCCTTATTCTTTATGTGTGAACAGTGTGTTGATATACCAAATCCCAGACAGCAACTATAACAGTCTATTAGTTTACACAGTGTTTTAATGTACAGTGAAAGACAAGAGTTTGCTCTTGCAGATACGGTATTGCACCTTTTGTTATTGCTGGGTTATTGTGATCTGTTCTTTTGCTGTTTTAATAGCAAAAAATGAAAAAGGATGTCAATGCACATACTAACCAGAAGTACTGTATTCAATAGTCATATTGTAGAAATATATTAATTTGTGTTTTCCATCGTTATTGTATGTAAACATTCCATGTCAGTTTCTTAGACTTGGTTTTGGTGACCATGTTTCATGTAAATGTTTAATAAATTGGTACCTTAACATGATTGGTTAATGTCTTTTTGTTTCTATGAAAAATTAAATGTAACATGGCATGAAGTTAAGTCTAAAGAATATTGTGCAATGTTTAAGTATACTTGAGGTTCTTGAATTGCTCATATAGTCCTTTACATATTCAAAAAAGTTCTTGATGTTACATTGTGTTATCATGATATCGATCTAGTTTCTTAAAAGCATAAGAACTTGGTTATTGTGCGATCACATTAACGGAAAAAGGTTTTATTGTCAATAGTGTAGCGATTAATCAAGCACAGCTCCCACAGAAGTTTGATGGTCAAGGCGGTGAATTTGTGAGACCAACTTGAATACGAGCAAAATTTACATGGGAACTTTATCGCATGAAATCATTTTGAAATGACTGAATTGTGAAATCAAATTTCGCTAAGTGACCGTAAACGTTACTCTGCCTCATCAGATACAAAAACACAAAATGACAATATATTGCTCCTGATAAAATATTTAAGATGTATCCTGAAATGATGAGTCTGAGCAAGACACGGAATCAAGTCTACATTTAATAACCTATGCGTTTAAGTTAAAATGGACTTAAATTATTTTTTATATATTTAATTTAGCAATATATAAAATCACAATACTTTAATTTACAGTTTCATGTCTATACTCCAAAGGCGTTTCTCTTATTATAGTATGGCACATTGAAGCTCTGTTATAGTTTCTCCTAAATGGCCGTAGAAACCTTTTAGCTCTAATTGAACCATTTATGTTTAAGAGGGGAGGAAGGCAGACATGACATATTTCAAAAGCTTAAGGCCAAGTGGATTCATAAGGTCAAGCTTTGGGATGCGTTGGATTGCATTTGCAGTGTCACTGAAGTGGAAATTTAATCAAGATAGAGTAACACCCATAAGGAGCTACATGGAACCATATGCATTAAGCAGTGAATTGCATGATACTCTTTAGACTGACTTTATGACTGCTCTGTAACATTTCTAAAGCAACCAAATCAATTACAGCAAATTAAAGATGCTCTGTCACATAACATCCCAAAGCCGTTAAAGAAGTGACAGACTGACTTTCATGAGGTTTGGTTCAGTTTAATATTAGCTTTACTCCACAATGTAATGAATATAAATGGGCTTTGTAAGCAAAACCTTATGCTAATATGGATTGGGCAATAGCATGTTTCAGGTTGATTATTATCTACGCTAAAATACAAAATGGAATTACAATAGAGGACACAGGTGATGCGTAACGCATTTGGGTAAAATAAGTCATCTAAACAATGACTTGCTGACCAATGAAATAGCAGGTTTACAATATGTCAAGTCTGAAAAAACTCTTCAAAAGTTTGTGCACACTTAAGTTTCTCCAAACACAGAGACTGTTCTTGAACTTCAGCTGCTAAACGTGCTTGAGAGGACCATGCTCTTTCCCACACAGATTTGTGTGCTTTTTCTGGTTGTATTGGTCAATGCTGCAGAGCAGAGTGTTTCTGACAAAAACACCGGCTGTGTGTACGGTCACCCCGGGATCCCTGGAGACCCGGGACACAATGGAATGCCAGGACGTGATGGCAGAGATGGGGCCAATGGTGATAAAGGAGATAGAGGTAAGAATGAAAGTAAACTGTTTGACTCCATGTTAATCAGTAGCATTTGAGCTAAGTTATGAGGTCAGATAGGCACACAAATTAAACAATGTTGTAAAAAAAAGTATTTGGAAAGATGTTTGCAGTACTATTTGATATTTAGATGTTAATGTTCAAGCTTGGTTTGCCAGATTAAAAGGATTTTAACCTTGCATGCATGCAATAAAAGTGTTTCATACGATACATACAAAAAAATGCAACTGTTTATGTGATCTAAAGGTGATTTAGGAACATGCGGCACAGCTGGTAAAGATGGACCAAAAGGAGATAAAGGAGAAACTGGTAAATATTAATAATGTCTTTCTAAATCTTCCCATAATTAAGTGAAGAAGTGAAATTTGTATTAATTTATTTAAATTAAAATATATACCTAAAAATGGGCAAAACATATATAAAAATTTAAAAAACATATTTACATTAATATATATATTGATAGGTTTTAGTTATTTATTTTTCCTCATATATTTACTTACCATGTATTACATATTTTCAATATAAATATATTAGTATTGTCCAAAATCTATTTAAAAAATACAATTCGGTATTAACCTTATGTATTTTACTATTAGAAATGTACTTTCTTGCCTCTGTGAGTGTGTGTCTATGTGTGTGCGTGCATGCGTGTGTGTGTGTGTGTGTTCTAAATGCATGCTATTCAACTGAGAAGAATACAGTAAATATTTGAATTTAATTTGGCTATCATCAGGTTGGTTCTTTTTTAGGTGTTCCTGGCATAGCCAGTGCAAAGGGGAAGCGTGGAGACAATGGAGAAAGGGGTCCACCTGGTAAAATGGGGCCGCAAGGCTTCCCAGGGCCACTGGGTTTAAAAGGTCAGAAGGGAGAACTTGGTTTGCCAGGACCACAGGGCATCAAAGGGGACGTGGGTCCTATAGGCCCTGTGGGACCACAAGGAGACATTGGCTATAAGGGAGACAAGGGCATACAGGGTCCTTTGGGGCCCCAGGGCGAACAGGCTCAAAGGGTGATTTCGGCCAGCCAGGTATCAAAGGCAGCATTGGTGTTCGTGGTGAGAAAGGGTCAAAAGGGGACATGGGGGAGCAAGGCCCAAAGGGGGATATGCCTGAGATACCAAAAAGTGCCTTCTCAGCCAGACTGAGCGAAAGCTCCAAATTACCTGCCGCTTACACTCCAATTATCTTTGATAAAATCCTCTATAACAGTCAGGGACACTATGATCCTCAGACAGGCCGCTTCACTTGTGCCGTCAGAGGAGTGTATTTTCTCACCTACCATATCACTGTGTACTCTCGCAATGTAAAAGTGGCTCTGATGAAGAATGGTCAGCCAGTGATCTACACTATGGACAGCTACCAAGGTGGAGAGGACCAGGCTTCCGGAGGAGCAGTCCTAGAACTGCAAGCCGGAGACAAAGTGTGGTTGCAAGTGGCTGATAAACTGCTATTTAATGGGTTATATGCAGATGAAGACGATGACACTGTTTTTTCTGGGTTTCTCCTCTTTGCAACCTAAAGACGCTGCTACTAATGGGAATTTAGTGGTACAAAACCATGCTTTGAAAGAAGATATTTTAAATTCACTAAATGGTGTCATTATAATAGTCTGTAAAATATATTGTTTATGTTTCTTATATAATTTGTGAACAAAATAATGAATTTGCTAAAGCAAACATCACAACTTTTTTATAATCGTGCAAACTGTTTTAGCTCAACATTTCTGGGGAAATTAACTGAAAGAGTTGTCAGAAGCTTAATGATGTTGATGTTTAAGTCATGTGGTGTAGTTCATTTATAGTCTATGTTAAGCTTTTTACTTTTGGTGATTGTATTTAGACTTCAAAATTTGTGTTCTATTGTGAAAAATATCATGATGAACAACATATGAGAGAATCGTAAACTTTTGTTGGTAACAGAGCTTATTTTCTGCAATAATCCAAAAGGCAATGGAAAAAAATCATATGGACCCTTTTCACAAGACTGACACATTTAACGGTCATCAACGTCATAAATCCTCAAATGTTTTTTGTTAAAATGTAAATTTTTAACACTATACTTTCAATTAAATCACCTTTGCATCAAATAAAAATAAAAAATCTAATTAAAAGTGCTGTATGTAAGTTTTTGACTCAACTAAAGCATAAAATACCATAATATGTTTGCAGATATTTAAGAAACATGCCAAGTTAACACACTTGTTTATTTGAAAAACTATGCTACAGTCAGTTATTCTCCTTTGAAAATGTGCATTCTGGGCCGGAATGTCCGTCTCTCTTTTGGTTTGTGAAACCCGCCTACTGCCAGTTTACACAATTGTATTAGCAAGTTGGTGGAAAACACCGCGTATTTCATGTCATTTATGGTCACGTGCGCTGGTTCTTGTTGGTGTCCTTAACCTGGTAACCTGCATTTGCATCAAGTCTGAGGAGGAGAGGCCAGGTGAAAAACCTCTCCGATATTTTGAATTTGGACTGCAATAGGCCTACCTAGTTAAACTAGGTGTCAATCCTACATACAGCACCTTTAACACTAATGCGGGGGTGTTCAATGGAGTGTCTATGGGAGGGGCAGTACATTTTACATAGTTTTCTCTTCTGACTACAGTTATCTCGTTATACCTTTATACTGCCTCTCTCTATTTTTTTTCCTTTGCAAGTCATGAAAACACTACCGTGGTGTTTTTCTTTTACTATTTGAGCAAATGGGAATGCACTGCTCTCGAAGTTAACCCAACTATGACGACTTCTGTTGTTGAAAAACCCAGAAATGTGAAAAAGGTCCATTGGGTTTTGTTGAGGGAACCAGAGTGATGCTAACTTCCAGTTGGCCAAAACAACAACAACAACAAAAAGGCAGAGATGTTACTAGAAGGAGATGACGCTAATGTTTTGGATGAAAGATTTTTGGATTAAAGAGGGCACATTAATTAAAAATTATTATAATGATATGGATAAGTCACTAATAATAAACACTGCAATATTCCATTAAAAATATATAAAAATGGTCCATTTTGATTTCATGGAGACTAAACAACACCATACCATGTAGGAGGTCATACGTTTGATTTTCTAGACCTAGGGGATAATACATTTGGAAAAGCATCTGCCAAATGTTTAAATGTAATTTACAGGCTCATACTAGGAGAATTTAAATACACCCTTTGGCAAAAATATTTGTTCTCATCCCACACTGTGTTAAAGAAATGAAGCATACCTAAAATAATCGTGGATAGAGCCACAAATTAATGGGGCCAAGCAAGAACTAACAAACAGCACTGAGCTAAAAACACTTAGCACAATTTAGCAACCGCAAAGCAACCCACTGGCATCCATTCACTCTAGCGAGCTCTGCACAGACAAGTAGCACTAACATTTTCTTTAGTATGTATTCATATTTATTAGGCAGAGCAGAACAGAAAAGCATGATGTATTCGTTTTGAGGGCTGAAACGTGTCTAGTGATAGTCAAATCATATCTCGAGGAGAATGTGTTCTAAATGCAGAAATACTGTAATATCACCTTATTTATACAGCAGTCATAGGGTTTGTGATTTTGGCTGGAGTCCCGTGGGCAGATTGTAAACCGCGTATCACAGTCGACTTGTTTCTCCGCCCCGAAGCAATCAGCGCAACAAGTGCACCGATGCTGTCCAATACCGTCGCGACGCTGCCTGGAGTCACGGCTCTCAGCTGAGCATTTCCACCGCGGAGAACCAACTTTAAACTTTTACCCGAAGCCGTTCTGACCCGCAAACCTGCCTCGTGTCCGGTTAAATTCGGTCATGTGCCGTTAAATCGCCCGAGGGAGTGCTTGAGCCAAACATTTCATGGAAAGTTTTCCGTCACGATTGATCCGTGACTCCGGGGTGTTTGTTCTTGTGAATACACGCACCGGACGAAATATTGCCTGGCTGTTCACTGTGTACTTTCGCATTCACTATTAGGCAGTTTAACGATTTCCGCGAAGTTAATATGCGTAATTCGTGGGACATTGGACCGTCGGAGGAGTTAGTCGCGGCAGACGAGTGTTGTGAAGTGTTGTGACACCGGGCCAAGACCCCACTCAAGAAGTATGATAAAGGTAAGATTAAGGTAACAAATAATTGTCGCGTTTATTTAGAAAGGCCATACTGATTTTTGTCAATTGTGAAATTGAGAATATATATATGTCAAATGAATTAAAAATGTGCGTTCAAAAGTTTGGCAGCTCTTTATCATCGTGCCAGTTCCGTTGGGTTCAAAAGAAGCTGAAGGGAGGAGGAGGGGTATTGTGTGTATGCGTTACTATCCCTACTATCCTGCTGGTTGCCATAGTGATGTGGGGGGTGTTGGAGCGCGCAAAGCTTGTAGGGAGATCCGAGAAGACGAGGAGGGGGTTGGTTGGCTGTTTGGGGTGGCGAGGTGCTTCTTAAAGAGCTTTATGGAGAGACTGAGTTAATTAAACTCACAAATAAACTACAGCTTTTTTGTCTTCCGTGGAAAAAACCCAGCTCGGTAATCGCCTTCATTCATACCCGCAGCTCGCTCTTAAAGCTGAAATATTTGTCTTGATCTGTCCTGCTTGAAAGGTTTTCTTTGTGGTGGAACCAGAGGGGATTTTTCATGTTAAAAAACGAAACATTTCACCTTGTGTTTTATAAATATCTGCTTCTCAACAAGGGGGCCAAGGCCCACTATGGTGACTCCGCAACCCTGCTGAAAAAAACCTAAAAAAATATATTTTAATATTTGTTCAGAGTAAGTTTTAAGGCCTAGAAAAACGAGTATACTTTTTTCTAGTAATGTCTATCTCTAACATGTTCCTGTATGTCCACACATGTAGCTGAATGACAATAAAGCTCAACGTAACTAAAATATTTTATCAAATGAAAACTTAAGATATCAGCTATGAATTATAATTCTAGTTTAATGATTAAAATCCTTATCCAGTAATCACTAACAGCTACAAAAGTCATGGCAATCCATAGATCAGAAAGTGTGGGAACATATGACTTCAGGAGTTACGATGATAATAAAGGTTAATTATGTTAATCGTTTGAAACTAAGCAGCTTTGTCATTACAGCCAAAGCACTGGAATTAAAGTATCTTATCATACACGGTGGGGGACTTCAAACATTGTATTTGATAGCAGGGGTCCGTGAAATCCACTGTGAGAAGTATTGTTGCAAATGCATTCAAGATTTTTCTCAAATAAACTAAATTTAGGTTTTTAAGCGATTTCATTTTTCATGCTTTAAAATATTGTCTAAAGTCCATCACATGTTTGTCATATGCAAGCCACGTGCTGCTGTTGACATCATACTTTATGACAGATAAATTAAGCATGCCAGAAAAAGTAAAGTAATGTAACAGCTGGTGAAAATGACTAAGCCCAGCACTTTCGCTTCTCTAAACAATTGCTTTGCTTTAAAACATCAACTCTGTACTGCGCTGGAATGCACTCCTCCACACATAATGAGTGTTTGCGTTATCATAAGACACGCACAAGGAGCTTTAATGCCTCACTGGGTGCCTCCTAATCTATGTCTGCTGTAAATTAAGGCTAAATCTCACTTTCCACCTTCTTCTCAACGATCTTACTCCCTGATAGCGCACACATGTGTAATGGTGTTTTGTCAGTAGAAAGCATTTGTTTGAAAGTGCTTTTTTGGAAAGTCATATTATGCCACACACAATTATTTGAATTCTATGCATGCATACAGCTTAAAGGGATAGTTCATAGTACACACACACACACAAAATGTCATTGTTTACTTGCTGTCATCATTTCAAATCTGTACAACTGACTTTCTTCTGTTGAAAACAATTAATTTTTGAGAAATATTCTGGCTGCTGTTTTTAATATGCAGTAAAATGTTATAAGAACTGGCTCCAAAATGACAAAAAAACACCACCATAAACATAATAAATGTGGTTCATATGACTTTTGTGTTTTATGAGTTTTCTGAAATCATACTTTTGTGTGAGAAACAGACAGAAATGAAAAGACTGACATCTGTCCTAGCTCTCCTTGGTAAGTTCATGAGAGAAGCAGCGATTCTTTACAAATCATTCTTTCGAGTCGGATCTTTTTAATCAGTTATTGCAATTCTCAAAACCTGCCTGGATGAATCATTCACAAACCGGACTGATCCCATTCTCGAGTTCAGCTTACCGATACTGATTCAGCAGTCCAGTCGCTATGGTTCACCGCCCACTAAAGGTGAAGATTATCTAAATAACTTCAAGTCTGCTTCTCACACAAAGCTATTGTTTGACTTGAGAAACCTGTAAAAAAGTGGACAAGCAAAACAAACAACTTTTATGATGCTTTTGCAACCTTTTTGAAGCATTAAATCTTAAGTCTCCATTCATTGTAATTGCATTTAACTACATTGCATGTATTTATACAGCGCTTTATACAATACAAATTGTTTCAAAGCAGCCTCATATTAAGAAACCAAAGTGTTCATGATGAAAAACAATGTTATAAAACACATTCGATTTCAGCTGTATAGCAGCTGTACAGAAGGAAATAGTGTTATTATTCAGTTCAAATTTATTCTCATCCTCGTGTCAGTACAATTAAATCGGTACTATGAATATTAGTTCAAATATTGAGTAATATTAAAATATTCACATCATCATCATTATTATTATTTATATTATACAGATTTCTTCTTTTGTGTTCCATTGACTATAAAAAGACATTTACACAGATTTGGAATTACGTGCATATAAATAACAATTTTGTTTTGGTGCAGTCTCTTTAAAGGGATAGTTCAACTGAAATTTTGTCATTATTTACTCACGCTCAAGTTGTTCCAACCGTCATTCTTTTGCTGAACACAAAAAGATGATATTTTAAAGAATGTTAGTAACCAAACAGTTGACGGCAGCCATTGACTTCCATAGTATTTTTTTTGCCATACTATGGAAGTCAATGGCTACATCAACTGTTTGGTTACCAACATTCTTCAAAATATCATCTTTTGCACTTAACAGAATAGAGAAACCCATACAAGTTAAGAACAACTTGAGGGAGAGTAAACGATGACAGAATTTATTTTGGGGTGAATTGTTCCTTTAAATGCAATTTACCCAAGACCTTTCTTGTTCCTCATGTATAATCCAGTGAACGATCTGACCTTTCCTTAAAGCTCAGCACTGTTTTTTTTCACAGTTGTACATGCACTTCCTTGACATGTTTTCCACCAGTGGACTTGGAGTATTGACAAATGTAGGTCATGAGACAGGTGAGATGAATGGGGTGTCAAATGTAGCATTACTTGACACTTCCCATGCCTGAAGCAGGCAAGGCCTGTTTGCCTCCTACGTGTGCTTCTCTTTCTCACTGACAAAAAAAGAGAACTGGGTCGTAATATACTAGGTGGTATCAGTAGCCAAACAAAAATAATAAATCACATACGCCAAACCTAAGAGGTTATTGCTTCAGTTAACATCTTCTCTCTCTACACACGTGGTTATGTGTGTAAGCGTGTTTGACAGTATGCAGATATATTGATGCTAGTCCAGACCGATAAAGCCTTATAATCAGATTAGGACAGGGAGAGGGGTGCTGCGCGTTATCATGGGGGTTTGAGCGAGTGCGATCTTGTCCGGTGGGATGAGGAAAGCTAGCTTCCTTAAACATTTTCACTCTGAAAGGATCATCATCGGGTGAGTCAAATGAAATCTTTTCACTCTCACTCCAAATGTTGAATATAAACATAAGATAATCAACAAAGATCTAAATAAAGCAGAAAGTCTGGATAGCTAAAGGGTGGTGTAGCCACCCACAATGAAAGAGTTCAATGCTACTATTTAAATGAAGCAAGCATAGACTTCATTCCATAGTGATGTGACAGCATGGCAAGGCTTGCTCGTCTTGATAGGCAGATTAAGAAAACTGGTGTGGTTGGTTATTCTTAGGAATTTCCTTAGTCAGGAAGCATCATTTTGGGCTTGTGTGTTATTTGTGTTGTACGATGTGATCCTTCACAGCAGCCGCCTTCATTTTAAAGGGACAGTTCACTCCAATCAAGAACATTGTCATAATTTAGTCAACATCATGTTGTTCCAAACCAGTATGACTATTTTCTTTCTGTGGAGCACAGAAGATGTATTTCAACGAACACTGAGACATCTTTCAGAAAATGTTCTTTTGGTATCCTAAGAAGAAAGTCTTTAAATCTATAATTGTATAAATAATTTTTGTTTTAGTGAACTTGTCACTTTAAGAACTATGATTTTTCTTTTATTTTTTTTTTAAAGCTCCAGGTTTGCTGTGGTTGTTTTTGTAGGGCTTGTGATTGTATTTCATAAAATTATTATTAATACAAAAAATTGAATTTTAGTTTTTAGACTAAAATTACAAAAGGTTTATTTATGTCTCTTAATTACTTTATGTTGAGCTTTTTAAAACTGTAGGGAGCCCTTAAAGCTTCTCTTTTGTTGCCATAATCTAAGCCATATCGCATTAATTTCATTTTATTTTGATCAATCGTGGAGCCGTATCTTTAATGCCTTTTGTGAGTGTTCTTCCTTATGTTAAAACCTTTATGTAAGTAGTTTTATTTACTGGCACCACGCAGTTGTGTTTATCAAGAAGCATACATTCTTTATCCTCTTCCATTTGGAGCTGGAAAATGAGTAAAGTGGTTCTTGACTGCTGTCTGTATGCAGCATAAATGCATTCTTGGCAAGTATGTCATGTAAGTGTTTATTATGCGTGCATCACTGCATATTAGTTGTAGGTGTGTTGGGGTGTATTAGATGCTTCCGTAGGCATGCTCGTGTTTATGTTTGTCTGAGTACTTGTTTAGGGAGTTTAGTTTGAGCCTGATTCCAGCTGGTAGCTACACGGAGGTTGTTTGGGCTTTTAATTAATTCTTACTCCGCAACAGTAAGAATAAACGGGAGGAAGAGTAGGAGAGAAGTTCAGCTTTAAACACAGAGACGTTGGACATGTGAGTAGACTGAGGAGTGACTTGGAAGTTGAGTTAATTGCATTCTTTTAAAGCTCTAGTTAAACAAAAAGGTCAGGTGGCAGCTTCTTCCTCATGCCTCGATGGAGCTAAGTGTTTATGGGCAGCAGGACTTGATGTGATAGAGATCAGCATTTGAGTTGAAAACTGAGCCAGAATCAACCAATGCTCACACAGCAACACAAGAGGTCAAAAGGTACAGGTGGTTAATCTATATACAGTGTTCCCAGGAAGTATTTTATGAATGCTTGCATTAGATAACAAAATCTGAAATAAAACTTAAACCAAGTGGCATTTATTGCAAAGATAGATGGCAGAACTGTGACGGAAGGAAACTAACGTCACACATCCACTTAAATCACCTTAACACCAGCTGATTAAAAGCATAATACTTGTTGGTTTAAAACTAATTGAATGTGTTATTTATTAGAAAGGGTGTAGCTCATTTGTGACATTACCACTTGCTTTGATATTACATAATGTGTGAATTTAAGTTATTATATTAATATCTAACATTTAAAAAATTAGCTTAAGTGTCTTAGTATTTTTACGGTCATTGTATATTACTTATACACAGTTGGTTGACTCCGAACAATGATGTGGTTATAATCTATAATGTCAAAGGTCCAAATCTTTGATACGACATAAAAAAGGCAAGAGATTTGAGAAACACCTGTGGGGTAAGAAGACTGGATCACATTTAATTTCATTTCCACGGTTTCCTCAGCAATTAATAACATTTATTTGAATTACTATAATTTGGGGGCTTTTATGAGCAAATATTGATATTAAAATTGATGTGACTTATTTATGATTGTCAGCGTATCGTACTTCTGTTCATTCTTACTTAAAAATGGGTTAAAGCAGCTCAACCTCCTAAATTGGACCCCTCTCTCCTCACTCAGTATAACTAGAAATCCTTGGGCAATTTATTGCATTAATCACAGTGGATTAGAGGTTTTCATTGCTTAGTCATGCTCACAAAAGCCTTTCATCATGGCGAACATCGCACCAGGCCACAACTTCCACACCCTGGTTTAGAGGGGCCTCTCTTTCTTAGCAAAAAGGCATAGCTTAAATCGTTTACAGGAAATTTTACAGCACTTCGTGTAACCTACTCGTGAGCAAAGCTCTCATGCAATTTACTGACACCCTCCAATTTGCCAGATAATGGCATTGTTCATCGTTGAAGCTTGATTTACACTTGTGGGTGGATAAGAACACTTTGTATTGCTTCACCTGTGCTGAGTTTTAGTATTGCGTAGGTCAAGTAATCAAACAGGTAATATAAGGATATAGTTGAAAGGTCTTTCATAATGTGACTTATCAAGGTTATGGTTATCACACTGGTGTTGTATTGTGTCATTGAAGTGTGAAGTTAAAAATCTTCCTCAGACAAAACATTGGGTCATTTATTGTCTCACTCCACACATCACATGTTTTGTGTTCTTTGTTCCTTGACTTGATGCTGATTTGTCAGCTTGTTCATCAAGATTAAACTTTCTTCAATCTGGTTCTGCAGGCACCTTCGTCAGACCCACAGGGCTCCTCTCACAGCAATGATCCACAGAGTGTCTCGTTCACAGAGGAGCAGCTGATGAATCCAAGTCTGAGGTCAGGTTGTACGGTCCATGTGCAACCAGTCCTGTCCGAGCCTCGCTATGAAGACAACCGGCTTAACAGACTGAATTCTCAAGCCCAGACTGTTCCCATGATTGCTGATGGCCAGGCCAAGCTGTATCCCTCCAGGCCTGTACGTATGTTTTCCAGTCAGACAAAATGTGAGGACAGTGCTCCGCTCAAAGGACCACCTGTCACACCACAGGCTTGGTCTGGATTGGCTAGTTTCCGTGTCATGGGTTCTTTCAAAAAACTGCGGACTTCTGTGCTCCAAGGAATCCAGAACCGGAGCAATGCGATGGCAGCAGGTCAGGAGGGAAATCCGTCCTCGATGTTTGAGGATGGCAGTAGTTTCTTAGTAACCAAACGAGAGGTTGTGACCAATCAAATCCAGGAAACTGACAAAGTGTCAAATGGGACAGCTCAAATTGGAAATACGTCTTCAGCTTTGGATGAAGAGGATTGTGAGGAGGATGTGAGTGGGTTTCAGAGGAATTCCCATTTCTCTCGTAGTATCCGCAAGGCCTTTGGGGCAGGACGGATCTCATTGCTTGACATAGTCAAGACAGAGAGCCCGTCTAACAGTGAGCCTGATCCCAGCAGCACTGAGTCCGCCATACCTTGCAAGAACCTTGAAACTCAAGAAAATGTCATGGTTCTCAAAAGACTAAGCAAAAGTGCAGATAATCTTCATGTCTTCAAAAGTCATTTTAGACGCAACGCTGAGCCACTGAACCCAGAATGCCCCAGTACTAGAAATTTTCAGAGGACCGATAGTTCTTCATCGGTTAACTTGCAGGAGCATGGTTCAGGTCGACATCAAAGCCACATGAGAACACGTGGACATTTACAAAAGCTTGTCGGGAGTTTAACCGACCTGTCAGTCAAGCATAAAAACACACCAGGCCCCGCCTCCAGAAAACCTCTGTCACCTCTCAGTCAGCTACATGATGACTACTCCCGCAGAACCCCATGTGTACCAATGAGTGGACGCCAGCAGAGGCCTTCACCCACACCCAGCAAAGCCCAGCAGGCCAACACTCACCAACACACCCCAACTTTACACCCCACGCCCTCATGTCCCGCTGTCTTTAGCGCCACTCTAGATGACTCTCTGGAGCCTCCCAGCAAAACAACAGCCCTAATAAGTCACTATGTTCAGGTGGCTGTGTCCTCAACAGATTTCCGTTCAGAAGCCCCAGTCTGTCCACTGGAAAAATACTGTGAACCTATGGAGTGCCATCAAAATGGAATAAATAACCACTACTCTCACATGCCCAAGCAGTGCTCAAGCCCCAGTCTTAAGCAGACAGTCAATGGTGTTAATGTTAACTTGGAGGTAAGACAATCCTAATGAGTTCATATTGTCATTTTCAATACAAGTTTAGACCTACACACAACATTTGTTGCGTAATGTCAATTACCACAGGATAAATAATGGTTCTCAATATACAAATCACAGCATGTACATTTACATTCACAGTTGTAATCTAACTACAAATTTTTTGCGTAATCATGCTTTGTCTAAGAAGACAGAATATTTGAATGATTAAATACACATGTGTGTCAAATCGTCATGAGTAATTGTAGTCAGGGCTAGGTATGCACATGCTGTATGAAACCAAGCTACAATTGTTTGATCAAACTAGTAAAATATCGGTCAAACAAAAGAGATTACATGACATTTTAGGAAGACCAATTATTGCTTTAGACTTTAATCAAAATTTAAAGTGCATGTAAAAGCTAAAAAATTTAGCATGCATGAAACTAGTGTGATATAATTATTCACCAGTCTTTTCTGTCTAAAATGGTCTATTCTCACTCATCTCGGGACCAGGTAAAATGGTAAAACCCAGCTAATTTCACATAGAGATCTTCAAAGTTCATCTTTCTAGAATGGTAGACCTACAACAAAAATATGGTTTAGACAACTTTATAGTACAATTTAAATAACTTTTATTGTATTTATTTATTCATTCTTTATATTTACCAGACTGTAACTTATATTTTTGAGGGAACGAAAAGAGTTATTTTCTGTGTGACATTATGCTATAAATGCTGGTGTTGTGTTGAACCCAGAACATTACTTGAAAACATGCAATTTGTTGCCTAAATTGTGTTTCAGAGTCAGACATTACTTGCATACAACAAAACTGAAAAATTGTAATGTGTGCATTCTGTGCAATTTGTTTATATTTGTTTGGCAAGATTTCATATGTAACTTGTTTTTCCTCGTCGAGACGATATTGATTAACTGTTGTTGTTCTTTAAACGAGTCTGGCTGATAATAAGCAGCAAGACTGAACAAGCACTTTTCTTTCAGACCATATGTGACCCTGGACCACAAAACCAGTCTTAAGTCTATATTTGTAGCAATAGCCAAAAATACACTGCATGGGTCAAAATTATCGATTTTTCTTTTATGTCAAAAATCATCAGGACATTAAGTAAAGATCATATTCCATGAAGATATTTAGTAAATGTCTTACCGTAAATATATCAAAACTTCATTTTTGATTAGTAATATGCATTAAGAACTTCATTTGGACAACTTTAAAGGCGATTTTCTCAATATTTAGATATGTTTTGCTTCCTCAGATTCCAAATTTTCAAATAGTTGTATCTCAGCCAAATATCGCCCGATTTTAACAAACAATAAATCAATGGAAAGCTTATTTATTCAGCTTTCACATGTTGTATAACTCTCAATTTCAAAAAATTGACACTTAAGGTTCTGTGGTCCAGATTATGTGAAATCTCTAAAAAAGTACAAGACCGTTGTCAGATTGTACGTCACATCAACAATTGCCATAAAGTCAAAGAGGACATGGTAATCTAATTCTAAACACTTAATAACTGGAACAGTCCAGTTCATTGGATGACCTTGACCTTAACATAGGAAGTCATAAATTACAGTAGACACAGGTTTTTGTTGAAGCATGAACTTTAATGCTTTGCATCATATGTTCCTCACAAGGGTGACCCTTATATCTAATGATGCAACCACAGCCTCGATCTGATATCATCTTTTCATTGCTCTGGCTTAATTGGTTGATCACTCCATCTAACAATACAACTGTGTTTTTTGGATGAATTACATCACATTTCACAGTCGTTCTTCTGGAGTGGTACATTGCATCAGTGTCACATGGGCTGCTCAGTTGTGAGGCACACAGCAGGTAGAGTTAATGATTTGCTGGTGTTTATGATTAGCGGGATTGCTTAAACACAGCTTCTGGACCTGAGACTGGACACGTATCAGCAAGGACAGTGTCTCCTCCCCAGAAGAACAACCCAAGGGCCGAAGTCCAGTAATCAAACCAAGAGCAAATGGACTCCAGTAGGTCAGGGGAATATAACAGAAAGAAATAAGCAAGCTAGAGTGATCCCAGTCAAACGTATCTATTTGTGTTTGCGCGTGTGCGCATGGAAGTGTTTGCGTATATGTGTTGTGTGCCGTCTTCAATATGGTGCTTATTTATTGTGTGCCTTTTCAGTGTCTATGGACTGAAGAGAGGGAGACTGATGATCTTGAGGTAAGATATCTGTTATGTCTGTATTTTTTTACACAGTAGATTATAGAATGACATTGACATTTTGTACAGACAGACCTCCATTCAATCTGCTTATTTCTTTTGTCAAATAGTGCTGATTTAAAATGATTTAAAACAATTAACTAAAAACTGGCTTTCTGAATTTATTCTGCCACTCTCACTTGTAAGAATTGTAAGAATAAAAATCAATAATCTTGCACCATATTCGTTATTTTGCAACACAAAGTATATCTATGGTTTCAAAGCGTTAGATGAGTTGCATTTTATAGTGCTATGAATTTCAGCAATTATTGCGAATTTAAGAACAGAATACATTCAAGAAAATTGCTTAAAAAAAAAATACATTTAGCTTAACATTAAACGAAAAATAGTAGTATATTTATCTGATTCATGTAAAATATACTAGAAATTCAAAATAATGTTCAAAACTCATAATAAAATCATTATATATGCATACAAATAAAATGTATTAGTTTAGTTGTGAAGAAGATAATGTTGTTTGGCAAAGTACATTTCTGCACTATTAGTTAATAATCCTTATTATTGAGCAATGATTGATGTGTTACAAGTTAGATATTTTCCTCTAAAACCAAATGCCTTGCTTTGATATTTATCTGAAATGTTAATCATTTGAACTGTCATTTGAATTACTTATTTTATTTTAGGAATCGTTATTAATCACTAATCTTGAACTATAATCACTTTAGTTTTTTTTTGCATTACGTACTCACTGGGTCTTGACCACATTAATGTTTATGGAAGAATATTTAAAATATGTTAAATCATTTATCTGATGATGTTGGTCTTAAAGCAAATACTAACTGATGACGTTTGACTTCTAACTCTTTAGGCTTCATCAGATATCACAAAAACGTTTCTCAAAAGTGATGAGATCTCAGCCGCTGCTGCTTCACCTGTCACAAACACCTGTTCCTCAGAACCCCCCCTGGTAACTCCAACAACACCAATCTCTCCACCCTTTGCCAGTGACACTCCCGCTTCTGTAGTGCCCAGGAAAAGGGCAGGTCGCTCCAGACCCCGGCCAGTGTCTGACTATGGCCAGCTGGCCAGCTCAAAATACTGCATCCCAGAGGAGGACAGGGAGTCCGAGACTATGGACTACACTTCCCAACAAGACTACAATAGCAATGGCAGCTACACAGAGCAACAGACCAGAGAATGGTCATGTGTGCACTAAAACAGAGAGCAGAAAGAGACGTCCCATCTCTGTCATTGGAGGAGTGGATCTGTATTCATCCCAAACTGCTGAGCAGAAGGACGACACCGAAAGCTTGCCTTCTGTAAGGCCATTTCTTTCTTCAAAATTTTGTGTTGTTAAATTTCTGCACCATTAGCAAAATCAAATCAAATATTTCAGAACCGGTTTGCCAAACACTTTTCCCAGTCTTCCATTGGTTGTGCAAGTGCTCTATTGATTGAGGCTGGTATTTCTGATTAGCTAAATTCTCTGGGTCAATAACCATCAAGTAGTTGGGACATTTTATGTGTGGTGTTAACTATTTATATCATAAGCATTGGTTCTGCCAAGTGTTCTAATAGGCCTTGTGAACTTTGAAATCAACTTACATTGGCATTTATTTTATGAACAGATGCTTTCTTATCAATATAATTAGTGTGAATATGTGCATTAATTAAGTGTTCTCAGGGAATATGTAAAGTACTAGGTCGAGTCTATATATAATGTAGTTAATGTGTTTCATACAGTGTTCAGCAGTTTTGAGAATTAGTTACACGGTACCTGTTGAAGTATCCCAGAAGTTTTATGATCTTAACACTAATATGGTCTCATTTGGTCTCTCCCTTGGGGTGTAGCATTATGGGTTTATAATGTCATAGTTCAGGTCTGGAGGAACTTTTTAGACCCTGATAGTAATTCCTTTTGTTCTTTAGTAACAATGTGATCCGTGTGTTATTTTGAAGCAATGCTGCATCAGACAGTCATTTCCTTGATGCATTATTTCACTGATCTGTTAAATGGTGAATCTAATGAAACCTGTAAAAAAAATGTGTATGAGAAAGAAGCCTGTTTTTGGGACTTTTTTTTTTTTTCTTTTACATAAAACAATTCTTATTTTCATTACCGTGATGTAGTGGTTTTCAACAGGGAGTCCACAGCAGTACTTCAGGAGCCAAATTGTTTGATCTCAAATACATTTTTGTAAAAACTAAAATGCATTACTTTTTATTTTACTCCAACCTACACATTTCTTTGTGAGATTCAGCAAGGAATTCCATGTTATGGTTGTAATGTGATGTACTTGGCCGAGCGGGAGAGCTGAAATTGCAGGTCATTGTCCTGCTCTGTACAGTCACTGAGCTCTGAACATAAGGCCTGCTGGACAGTGGGCTTCTTTTAAGGCTGCCGATTAAAGTCTAATCTGTCATGCTTTGTTTCAGCTGGTATCCCGTCCTCCAGTGCCCTCTCATAGAGTGCCTCCATACCGGGCCGTATCTGCCCGTCTCAGACCTTGCGTCTTCTCCCAAAGCACACCTATCGGTCTAGATAGGATGGGGTGGCGCAAAGGACGCAGAGTGCTCAGTGGTAAGTATGTTTTTGTTAATATGCGTGAGTGTGTGCACTTGACCTACAAACATGATAGCCTCAATGGTGAGATTTTGATGGAGGGGGAATATTGATTCATTATGGAATAATTTCTAACTTCATTCAATGCGGTCATATTATAGATGGCAGCTCTGATCCAATGCTTGATGATAGTGTGAGTGAGGAGGACGGCAGCTTTGAAGAACTGACTAAAGGAACACCATATCTACAACCAGAAGTCGATCTTTTCACTCTCAATCAGGTTCATTAAAATTGTTATGATAATTTTATTTTTTAATATAATAATTATCATTATTAATGCATTAGCCTATTGTTTAGTCCTAATTATTAATTGTATTATAATTTATTATAATGATTCAATTATTATTTATTGTAATCTATTATTATAAAAAATTAATTATGATTTATTATAACAATATAATTTACACAGTTTATAAATACAGTTTAAGATGAATAATTATAAGTACAAATATATGTTTCAATAATTTATTTAAATATGTAATATTTTAAATTTTTGCACACTGACTGTATTTCAATGATTTTATTGCATTTTTCAATGTGAACATTAATGTAAATGTTTAAGAAGTATACTATTAATTTTCTAAACTTATACAGTAGGTGTAAAATTCTTACAGTAGCAAAAGATACTTTGTGCACCATTGTTATATGAAATCTACTTTTAGTACATTTACACATTTTTTATATTTTACTGTTGTTTGCACTTATGGGCTGTGCTATACAGTACAGATCATATTTCACTGTTTCTTATCTGTTCAATCATGTGTTTATGTGGAGTTGTTCTAGTGTTTGCATATGTACTTGTGTGGGATCGTCACACTTCGTGTGCATGTTGTCATTCCTTACTGTTCTTATCATGTCTGACCTTTAATCTCTCTCTTTCTCCAGTACATACAGTCAGGACATGCTGTGCATGCAGAGGCTCTGTGGGACCATGTCACAATGGAAGAGCAGGAGCTGGCTTTCAAAGCCGGGGATGTGATCCATGTTCTGGATGTTCAGGAGCAGGACTGGTGGTGGGGGGCGGTGGGCGACCACGAGGCCTGGTTTCCCTCCAGCTTTGTGCGAGTGAGTTGCACTATGACTCTTTCGGAGTAATGAATGTGAAACAAGCCACACAGCTTGAAAGTAACACTTGAACATAGTAACACATCCTGTACGGTTGCACCGGGTGACCCAAGAGGAAATGCTAGATGTGTCATCACGGTTTCATGTGCTGATTGACCGGTTTGGAAGAAATGCGACTGTACGGAATTATGCTTTTTATTGTTTTGAGCTGTACATTAATACATCCCATTGTCTATCTATGGCTCCAACAAGATGAGTCAATCAGACACAAAGACGCTTTTTATCAAGACTTCCTGTAGAAGTGGATTATCCAGTTGTCTCAATCACAATTGATTGTTGTCTTAAAATCGTGCCTAATCATGGTTCCCTTCAGGTTGATCTTCTGGAATTAATGTAATGATATGTTGTTGTCAAGGTCCGGGTGAATCAGGAGGATTCAAGCAGTGATAGTGTAGAAATCACACCGGATACAGAGGAATCCGTTCCACCAGATGTTCACAATCAAAACTCGGCACACAGACAGCAGATGAGAGCCAATGTGGTCAAAGAGATCATGGACACGGAGCGCGTTTACATCAAACATCTCAAAGATATCTGTGAGGTGAGCCTCCATCCCGGCCGTTTCACGCTTGTTTTAGTTTGATCTGTTTGTTTTGTGGTATGTTCTCTATTATAAAAGAACCCTTATCTTTAATTTAGCCTAAATGGTAATCAATCTCCTATGCCTATCATTTTAAATATGAGATCAAGATTGAAACACATTAGCCCTCTTTCAAGATAACATTATCTCTCTTCTCAGAATATAGGTGTAGTGCTCAGAGTAGTGATCTTTACCTCCACCCGAGTGGAATACAGGAAAACTAGCATACTACATCGTACGCTACCATTCAGAAGTTAGGACCGAATATTTGTACATTTTTCTGTTACAAACGTTTTCTATTTTAAATACATGCTGTTCTTTTTTAAATTTCTATTCATTAGAGAAAGTAATACATCTCGTTTTACACAAAAATCTTAAACGGCACAACTATTTTCAACATTGATAGTAATAAGAAATGTTTTTTGAGGCGCAAATCAGCATATTAGAATGATTTCTGAAGGATCATGTGACACTGAAGACTGGAGTAATGATGCTGAAAATTCAGCTTTGCCATCACAGGAATAAATTACATTTTAAATATAGATTAAAATAATAAAAATAAACTTATTTTAAATATTTATAATATTTCACAGTATTACTGTTTTTACTGTATATCCAGATGCGTTTTTGAAGAGCATAGACCTCTCAAAAACTAAATTAAATTAAATAGTGTTTTTGATATTCATGTAATGGTGAATATTTCCAAAACAGCACTATTATAAAGTCTGGTCATGGGACTTCACTGTTTTGAATTTTTATTTATGCAAGTGGAGTCCAGTGGAAATAAGTAGTTGTGTTTTACACCAGGCTTGTTTGAAACGCATCTTAACATTCAGAAATGTGTTTCTTAACATGAGTAAATATTTCTTAGTTTATCCATCAGATTGTGTTTATCCAACAGACTCATTGATGACCTCTCCTGGTCAAATACATTAAAGTATTTTTCAGTGAAGGAAAACTCATCCAAATCAGTGCAAAAAAATAATGTTAATTTTGTTGTTTCAGTCCAAGATGATTTGTTGTTGTAGGGATATATCCGTCAGTGTAGGAAGCACCCTGGCATGTTTACTGACGCACAGCTAAAGACAATCTTCAGCAACATTGAGGACATCTACAGGTTCCAGAGGACGTTTCTCAAGGACCTAGAAAAGAAATACAACCCCGAAAACCCTCATCTGAGTGAGATTGGCTCCTGCTTCCTGCAACAGGTACGTTTACACTCACAAGGACCAATGTAATGAATGTTTTCCTCACAATTTGCTTATATTCCTTTATATATTTTCTCCCTCTCAGGAGGACGGGTTCTCCATATACTCTGAATACTGTAACACACATCCAGTGGCGTGTTCTGAATTACAACGGTTTATGAAACAAGGCAGATATAAACATTTCTTCGAAGCCTGTCGTCTCTTACAGAAGATGATCGACATCTCCATTGCTGGCTTCCTACTCACACCTGTACAGAAGATTTGTAAATACCCTCTTCAGCTGGGAGAGCTTTTGAAATACACACCCAAAGACCACAGGTAGATTCTTTTCTTACATACACTGTCATTCAAAAGTTTGGAGTTGGGACAATTCTGGGTTTTTCTTGTTTAGAGAATAATGAGGTCAAACTTTGTGCTGCATTTGGCTGGGCTGTCGACCAAACTCAGGCAGGCAGTCACATGCAAGCATCACTAAACAGCGTCAATTAGGGCTTTTAGCCAAAAGTGTGCATATTTGGAGAAATACCGATACCTTTACATGTTTCTTTTGACAGAATCATCAATCCACTGAATTCTGATCACAAACATCCATTACACTTCCCTGTACAGTTATGTACACAACAAACCCAGAGAAAAATTATACAAACGAAATATGTAGCTAATAAATAAACAATCACGATTGTATATAAGTTGTATGTGTTTTCCATGGTATTAGGGGAATTTTCATAACAATTATGAATTAGACATTTACATGAGAAATGCCAATGAGGTTTAGCAATTAGCGTTGGTAAAAAAAAAAAGGCTACATATAACACATTAAATAAATATTTTATCAAAATTACTAGTAAAAACAGTAATATTCTGAAATTGTTACATTTTAAAATAACTGTTTTCTATTTTAATATATTTTAAAATGGAATGAATTTTTATGATGGCAAAGCGCAATTTTAATCAGCCATTACTCCAGTCTTGAGTCACATTATCTTGATTTGGGGCTTAAGAAACATTTCTTATTATTTTTTTTGGAAACCATGATACTTTTCAGGATTCTTTACTGAATATAAAATTCAAAAGAACAGCATTTATTTCAAATAGAAGTCTTTTGTAACATGTCTTTGTCACTTTTGATTAGTTCAATGTGTCCTTGCTGACTAGAAGTATGTATTCCTTTAAAAAAAACTTTACTCACCGTGTGTGTGTGTGTGTGTGTGTGTGTGTATTTCAAAAGGATCATAATAAAGTTTGTTTTTCTCCTCAGTGATTATACAGGGGTGTGTGCTGCACATAACGCAATGAAGAATGTGGCTAGTCTGATAAATGAGAGGAAAAGGCGACTTGAGAGCATCGACACCATTGCTCACTGGCAGGTGGCCATCCTCCACTGGGCGGTCAGTGATATTTCCACCTATTTCCACAAATGTTTTCAGCATTACATTTTTAATGAAGAATTAATGTAGCAGCCACAGCCTCTCTGATGTTTTCGTATCAAGAAAGTTGATTAATTCGCAGACTTGTGCATGTCTATTGCAATAAGATAATAATTGGATACCATGCTGATCTGTTTATTAGATTACTTATTCGTTAATGTGCTGGGACATTCACAGAGCTAGATGAGGCTACAGTACAACAATTTCAGGTTTCAAATCTTGACAAAATATTTCCTTTTAGGGTGAAGATGTGTTAACACGAAGCTCCGAGCTCATCCACTCCGGCGAGTTAACGCGGATAGTGCGGCCCGGTAAGACGCAGCAACGCAGCTACTTCCTGTTTGACCACCAGCTGGTGTTCTGTAAGAAAGACGTCCTGCGGAGAGACCTGCTACACTACCGCGGCCGTATGGACACTGACCTACTCGAGCCAGTCAAGCTGCCTGATGGACGGCACGCTGAGCTGGGCATCCTGAAGAACGCATTTCTCCTACGGCATGCAGAGAACCTGAATGTGCTGTGTGTGCTGTGCTGCAAAAAGAGCCAGGACAAGCAGCGATGGCTGCAAGCGTTTGCTCGAGAGCGCAGACGGGTACAGGAAGACCAAGAGATGGGTGAGTCTCACCGCTGAAGGAATGTGTGTTCTCTTCTGGTATGAAATGTTCATGCCATGAATTCAAAGAATGACGTTCATTATTTTGACTTTTCAGGGATGGAGATTACTGAGGCCCAGAGGAAGCAAGCAGTTCACAACGCCAGGAAAACTAAACAAGGAAATATGAAGAGTATGTATCTTAGTTGTCTTGTTGAGACTGAAGGTCAAAGCAGTTATAATAGATTTGAATGTAATTTTTAATGTAGTATTTATTTATATATTTTTTCATGTTGTTTTGATTTTATTTCGGTTCTAAAGCATCTTTTCCAATTTATTTGGTTTTATTCTATCATTGTTATTTTTTTTCTAGTTTCAATTTATTTTTTTAATTTTGAGGTTTTATTTGAGATTTATAAGATTTATTATTTATTTTTTTATCTAGAAACATTTTCATGTCCAATACAGATGAGATATATAAAAAAAAAAAATTAATATTTGGACAATTTTAGTTTAGTTGGTTTTGGACTAAAATGTATTTTAGTTCAGTTTCAGTTTTTCATTAAGTTTTAATATATATATTTTTTAATAATTACACCGAGTCAGACTCTTTGGTGGTACTTTCTTTTTTAATTGTATTTTTATTTTAATTTGTCTTCTCAATTTAGTTAAGTTATTGTTAGTTTTTTCTTCTTTTAGATTTTATTTTAGTTTTAATATTTAGGATTTAAGGATAATGAGCTGATATAACTAAAAAATGTTTAATGTTAATTTTGTGTTAAATTAAGATTAGAAAGCTGTTAAATGTAATGTTTTCTAAAGGCATTTTCATCTTTATTACAGGCCAGGCATACAGGTGTCAGGTTTTATAATGCACCATATATCAAAATTTGTGAATATTTCATTTTATTTAATTTGTTTGTCACAAAAATGTATTTTCTTTTATTTTGTTCATTCAGTGACCATCGTATTCTTGGCCCCAGGCCGCTATTTTTAATCTAGACAATATGTATACAATGGAAATGAAATGATTTCCAAAAACAGTTTGCAAAGATTACATTTTAATACCATGATTTTGTGTCTGTTTTCTTCCAGAAATGAATTATTCTGATCATCCTGTGCCTCCTCACCATCAGCAGCTGCATCCTCTCCATCAGCGACACGTGACCGTGCCAACCAGCATCCCCCAGCAGCAAGTCTTCTCTTTAGCAGAGCCAAAGAAGAAACCAACTCACCTGCTGTACTCACTTACACGCAGTGCCCTCTTCAGGAAATGACATAAAGAGACACTTCAGACCACATTTAGTGCTGATGAGATCCATAAATAATGAAATAATACCAGACTACACATCTGTTTTGTCATATTCAAATGCATACACATGAATATGGATATTTATAAACATGTGTGTGTACAAATGACATATGTGCCTCAGTATAAAAGCTCATTACTTAGCCTTAAGTTAGTGTGGAAAGTTTTTTTTGTCATGTCATTTTACTGATATGGTCAAAAAGCTGCTTCCCATTGTGCTACTTCCATCCGTCACCTCACCTAAATGTGTCTTTTATGACAAAGAGTTTTATTCTGCTTTTTAGCTACATGTCTATAATTGTATTGCTTTACCTGAGGCTGGAGCCTCCTAAAGTGTAAAGACAGCAAACACTAACATCTATTATTCTGTAAATAAACTTGAACCAAATGTACAGTGCCTGCACGTGCTCAAATATGGATTTTATAAGTTAAGGTTGTCCCTATTGTACGAAGGAGCTGAATGCATCTATAGGATAAGTGAACACAAGGCTCTCTGTCTGCACACCTGCCTGGATACAGTTACACTGTTATGTGGAAACGAAACGCCTCGTGTCGTTTGCCTTCATTCTGCTGCTCGCCTTCACGTTGAGTGTAGACCGGTATTTTGGGGAACAGTTTTAACAATGCCGGACTGGATCCGAGCATTTAAGATTACCGGTCCAAATGAATGACTGTACGCCATGGAAACAGCGCGAGAAGTAGGCGCGCGGGGGAGCGAGGATGATGCGGCCCAAGAAGACGCTACAAGTGTGAGTAATTCATGCTGCTGGACCCCTTAAATATCACGATGATAACCATAACAACACACTTTAGTTATTGGTGTTACTGCGAAATCACAATATCAAATCGTGTGGGTTATCCTTCAAATAAAGAAGAAAAGTTGATTTCACATTGATTTTTAAAATTATATATTTTTTTCGTAAACTGCAGTCACCATGGTCGTTTCTGTGAGGGGTAAAGTATTTTGATCTATTTAGAGGCGACTATGAAATTATAGGCTTGACCTTTGCTTGACATTTGTCAGATAGTAAGACTGCATTTTGAGGAGGGGAACATGAAATTGACTTGATGTCAAATAAAACACAATTCGTGGTTGTCTGAAAAATACGTCTTGGAAAGAATGTTATCTCGTCAATTAAATACAGCGAACGAGATGGGATGACATCGTGTAAATAATGTATGACTGGACAACCACAATGGACACAACACTCATGGTGATGGTCGAGAACCGACCAGTGCAGACTGTAGGCTTTTGTCCCTTGGTTTCATTCTAACTTACCCTTCAGAAATGTTTATGTCTAAAGAAATTTACTTAAAAAGTGATATCCGGTAAAAAGTTGGTAATAGCACAGTACTTTGGTATTTAGTGCAACCTATTGCAAGGCTCTTCAAAAAATACCCTGCTATTACCATGCTAAAAAAAGAAAATACAATTATTTACCACTCTCGTTTGTAAGTTGTTGTGTATGAGATAATTGTATTGTATTAAAAAAACTCATGTTGACACAAGTGGATGACCCCATGAAATGAAAATATAGTAGTCAACATTTGAAGTGGATCAAAAAAGTTCATTGAAGTTGTCCTAAGACAATAACGCAGTTTGGATTTAGGATAAGTTTGATGAAAGGCTATAATCCACTTAAAATATTGACTCTTGTAAGTTTAGATATAAAATATATTTTAATATTATATTCTAGAAAACCCTGGCTTAAATGCATCTATCAGGCTGGATAGATAGAGATTGTAGTAATTGATTGTATTATTTATTGTGACTCAGTTGCCTATTAGGTCATTGTGAGCTCAAAGTGAGGTGGATTTTGTAACCCAGTTGGATCTCTCTCAGAATTACTGAGTGACATTACCATGTAACTCTAACCGCTCATTGCAATAATACCTGTTTGTGATAAGGCCACAACACCCATCTAAAATCCAAAACCAAGGCCACTTATTTTCTTTTGAACTTTTATAACGGCGCTTTGGTTTGATATCTTTATGACTTGTGTTGTGTAATCAAATGAACAGAAAGTTATGATAGCGCTCTTGCAAATCACCGTAATCCAGGTCATCACATTCGATTCTCCATTAACAGCAGATGGCTTTTTTGTGCAAGTGTTACATCAGATCAGAATGTGATACATACCTGTGGTTTCAGGTAGCTGATGTGTCCGTGGAAGTGGCTACGGTGGACGCAAGTCTTAATAAACTATGCAGAAGATACAACAGACGCAGAAGAAGAGCAAAAAAGAAAAAGAAGAAAAACCCAATATTGGAGCTACAGAATCTGTCCATCCTCATCACAGTGGTGGTGTTTGTCGTTGTGGTGATAATGTGGTCACTTCTGTGGGTCTTTATATGTAAGCTAAACACAAACAAGAATATCATGCTCATACCCATGTGAAAAAGAACTGTGCTTAATTGTACAGAATGTGCACTTCAAATCTTAAAATAAACTATTTTATGATATAATATTTAAGAAATAAAAGGCCACTTAAGTGTTCTTAAAGAAACTTTTATGACTGTTTCTTAATACACTTTTAAAAAGTGTGCTTTGTAATGATGTCAAAATAAGGGTTTTAATTTAAAGTACATTTTAAATCATTATTTATTAATTATCATATGACATGTATTAAATAAGTACACTTATTTTAATGTTGACTTAACTAATAATTTTAACTGTTCATTATTGTAAATAATTACAATAATGTTTATTATTGCTGAAAAGCATTTAAAGTTAATATATTTTAAATGTATTAATTTCAAATTCATCATTTTAAAATACATGACATACAAGTTTCAGTAGAAATAACATTATAGTATATTTTAATGTAGCATTGTCAGTACATTTGTCTGATCATTTTTCAAACATATCTTATTTGGTTTAAGGTTTAAAAAATGACATTCAGTTAGCACTTATTCTTATAAAGTATTGTTCTTCCTGTTATAAGCACTCTTTTTAAAAGTGTATTTTCACACGGGTATACAAAGTTATGTCCACAGTTGAACTGTAATTGAACTGACATGCGCACTCTGTTTTGTAGTCCGGAGAGAGAGCAACAGTGGTGTGTATTTTGCTGGTATGTTCCGTGTTGCCAACGTTGAGTTTATACCAGAGTACCGGCACGATGACTCCAGTGAGTTTGTGTCCATGGCAAACCGCATTCAGCATGTGGTAAGTGATACAGCATAAATATATCATAAGAATAAAAGGCCTTAAAAACCATTAAACCCCTCACCGTAATATTTTAATCCAATAAGATAACCAGCGTATACCGAACATCATCAGTGTCCAGGCTCTACAAACAAACCGTCATCTCTGATCTGAGGTACAGTCACTCCAGTATTACTCTGCTAGGACGATTTATAATGTCAATAAAGTATCCATTGAAAGTCTGCACTACTTACTTTTTCATTTGGAAGTTCACATTTAAAGTCAACGATTTATTTTCAGTAATAATGTTTAAACACTGTAATCTGTGACCTCTCGTCTTCAGTAATAACAATCAAGGTGGTGTTCTGGTGTATTTCTGGATGATCTTCGTGGTGCCGCATCTGAAGACTCCATCGGTGTGTGAGGACTGTGTGAGTGCCATCCTCAAAGACTCCGTGTACATGAGTCTGAAGAACAGGTCTTCAGTGGGCTTCCTGCAGGGCCTTCCTGTGGACATCGACTCCATTCTCGTTAATGGTAATCTCTGCCACCTTTAAACCTTCTTTACATGCTGTTACAGTTGTTGCACATATTCCTTGTACAATTTTTGTGAATAATTTCAGTTTCAAAAAATATTTAAACTTTCAATTTGTGTTTTCTTGTTTTGCCAGTTGCTTTACGCTCAGATTACGCATCAACGGCTGTGGGTGAGTACATAAACATGACAAACACAATTCACAACTGCTTTTTAAATTCTAGTTTATTCACTTGAATTTACATTTAAGGTAGCAGAAATCATGCAAAATTGCAATTTGAATAAAAATTTTTACATACACCACCGTTGAAAAGTTTTGAGTCGGACAGTATAATTGTATATATTGTAAGTATAGTTTTTAAAGAAGCCAATTATGCTAAAACAGTAATATTTGGAAATATTATTACAAAATAACTTTTTGTGGAAACCATGATAGATTTTTCATTGATTTTCTGATGAACAGATGTTCAAAAGAACAGAATTTATTTGAAATATTTTGTAACAGTGGAAATGTCCAAACTCAACTTTAACTCAATTTAATACATTCTTCCTTACTGAAGAGAAGTATTACTTTCTTTTGAGAAAAAAATAAATACTTTTATTTATTGGTACTGACCCCAAATCTTTGGATGGTACTGTACATATTTCTTCATATTTCTTTAATTCAATTTCATTTCATGGAACAGGTGGAAAACAAACATTTGTTAGAATGCTAATTTATCCCAGTCTTCAAAATGGAACCATGGATGTCAATATTTACTTTTTGTACTTTTTTAGAAATGTTTTATAAATTTAAATAGATGTAATAATTTAATTAATTTTAATGTTTAGAAATATATATATACAGTATTTCTAGTAAAGAAAAACAATATTAATTTGAGGAAGTGAATTTGTTAATAATAATACATTTATTAAGTTTTGTCTCAAAACATGTATTGGACTAATGAAAGTCATGAAAACCGATTCCAGTTCAAGATCCTGTTATGCCAGTTCAATTTCACCCAGTTCAATTCAAATTCACACATCAATTGTGATTCTTAAATTCTAAATCTCATCCAACCCTGCACAAACAAAGACTTTTTGAATGTATATTTTATTACCAGACCCTTGTACTGTATTATTGCAGTGTTGTGTATGGGTGCTGTTTTATGGTTTCTCTCTGTGTTTCCAGGCTCTCAGTGTGTGGATAAGCTGTATGCAGGTGTTCCTGATGTGAGTATTCCCCTCAACGTGTTCTCCTCGTGGGGAGGCTTGAGCTGCTACATCAAACTGACAAGTGCTCCAGGCTCTGTCATCCGTCTCACTGTGAAGAGCTTTCGCATTGACCCTAGTGACTGCGTCTATGATGCCCTCACCGTGTATGACTCTCTGCTTCCCATGAGAGGCATGATTCTGAACAGGTAGAGTAGAATGCTTTATTATTATATGCCTATGGATATATAACTCTTTATGATTTTAGGGGAAATCATTCCGGAACATCTACACATTTTATTGTAGACTGCAACACATTCAAGACTCCAGAACAGATTGTCAAGGGAAAAACTGGAAAACATAGTTATTGACAAAAAAACTGAGATGATCAGTTTGATGCATTTTTTTAAAGGTTTTGTGAATCAGTGTCAGCCCCGATTTCATTGGTCTCCACCTCCAACGTCATGCTGCTCTCCTTCAGACTCACTCAAGGCAACAAGATCTTCCGAGGACACTTCCAGGCTCTTTTGGAAGAGCGTGAGTCACTTGACTAAGTATCTATATGTTTGTATGTGTGATCCTGAGACCCTTTCGTCTTTCCTATACACAGAGTGTATGAATATGATAGCATTACCCGCTAGCCCAGGTGATGCTGGAGTAATGACCAGTCCATTCTACCCCAGTCTGTTGCCCCGACAGTGCTCCTGCACCTGGATGTTTCAGGTACTGCACCCAATCAAAAGCTTTTTTAATGTGTATCAATATTATCCACAGCATCCATGTGACAAATGGGTGTTTTCTGTTGGGTGTTTATGTGTCAGATGCCCAGCGGAGCTCTTGGTGTGGCTCTCGGGTTCCAGAACTACACGCTAAAACTAAAAGACTTTCAAAACTGTGAACACGGCTGGTGGAAAGTCAATGAGAATATGTAAGTGATATTTCAGTCAATTATCTTTAGATTGTTTTTTGTCAAAGAAAATTTCATTTTTGTACTAATACCATATATTTTTTTGAATAGTTCACCCCCCACCCCCGCATAACTATTACCATTATGTACCCTTTTTAATTTTTACTGTTCTGTGAAAGTAAAATTTTGCTATTTTTAAGATCTCTTTTCCATACAACAATAGTTTACACTGACCAACCACCAAAAAAGACCCATACATTTTTTTCCATACAACCCAAATGTTTTGCTTCAGAAGATAGTCAAACAGATTTGAAACAACATTATGTTGAGTAAATAGTTACAGATGTTCATTTCAGTGATATGTTCCTATAATGTTGATAGTAAGTCATATTTATCATGTTATATACTGATTATAACTATTTTGAGCTGGTATAGAAATAACTGCAACTGATTTACAGATACTGTGGAAATTACATTGACCATTCAACCGTCTTCCGTATTCCTGCTCAAAACCCTGAAGTGGTTTTCCGCTGCAGCTCACGAAATGCCGACCAACCCTTCAGTGCCACTTACAGCAGCTACAACACCAGCCAGCGTAAGAACAATGCTCCTGAAATGGAGGAAATGCAGAACAATTTCAACAGTCATTTCTCATCAGTAGTACATTCTCACTTACGAGCAAAGGAATTATTATAAGTCACTAAAATAACTCATGGCACCACATGTTCTTACTCTGGTCGTTTGTTTTCAAGCATGTCCAGAGGGTCACTTCCTGTGCTCCACAGGCCTGTGCGTGGAGAAGTTCAGGCGCTGTGATGGACTGGATGACTGTCAGGATGAAAGCGATGAGATTTTTTGTTGTACGTTAACCACAAAATCATGTAAACCCAGTAGTTCTACAATAATAAAACTATCAACATTTTGTTATCTTTATCTTTATCCAACAGCTAAACCTCCTAAAATCTGTGGAGGTTCGTCCCCTTTGCACCCATTATACATCTGTAATGGAAATATGGACTGTGCCAGTGGTAAAGATGAGACCAACTGTACTCAGGGTAATGTGAATTATAAAAAATTCACACTTCCAGATGTGTTGATTGTATGTACAGTGATTAATGTGTTGGCTGTGCAGAGACTAGCTGTTCTGGAGTCAGTTACCAATGTGGCAATGGAGCCTGCATTCTTAAGAAAAATGCTAAATGTGACGGCTTCCACGACTGCTACGACCTCAGTGACGAGAAGGACTGTGGTGAGTTTTTACTGTGGTGACATCCATAAACATTGTGTTACTCAGCAAAGTGGTTTGTAGACATAAAGAGACAGAACAGATTTGTCATAGTTTAAACACCCGTTTCATTTCATTTTCATTTCATTTCACTTTTATTGTCACATCACCTAAGTGCCTTGGTGAGTGAAATTCTTATGAGCGTGCTCCAGACAGTGCAGAAAAACAACAGACAATTTACATATGGACATATGGAGACAGTGCAAAAAAAACAACAGACAATTTACATATGGACAGACAGTGCAAAAAAACAACAGCAATTTACATATGGACAGACAGTGCAAAAAGCAACAACAGCAATTTACATATGGACAGACAGTGCAAAAAAAACAACAACAGCAATTTACATATGCAAAAAGCAACAGCAATTTACATATGGACAGTACATATTTACAGACTGTACAGAAGACAATGTGCAAAATACACATACATATACTCAGTACACATAGTGTACTATAAAGACATAGGGTATTTAGGGTAGGGTTTTAGGGTATTTTAGTCTTATTCTTGAATTCCACTATTATTATTAAAATCTCATATGAGCCAAATTATCAACAGTAACTTCAATATCCATATAAGTTATTAATATGGAGTCAATTTGCCATCACAGATTAAAAAATCATTAAAATTCATTTTAAAAATGAAGACAAGAAAATGTACAAAAAAAATAAATAAAAACATGCCAATTCATCAGAATTGCAATTAAAATTATGTTTTATTTTCTACAATTAGCTTGCTTTGACTGGTATTTTTGCTTACACTTTTATTTTCTTCCTACTCACACTTTGATTCTTGTGATTCCATATACTGCAAAGAAAACCAAAGTGAAAAGAAAATACACACAAAAAGAAAACTAAATACACATGTCAGATTGATGCTAAATATCAAGGCAAATTCCACATCCTACAAAGAGACTCCAAAAGTTAAGTTAGGACCACCAATTTTTACGTATGACTGGTTAGCCATTCAACCGAAAATAGCCCTCATGTTCCCCTGATGATATCGCTGCTATTATTATGAACTATTGACCTTTTCGCAACGGTCGACTTGAAATTGTGTTTGGTAATTGGTGTGTGTGTGTGTGTGTGTGTGTGTGTGTGTGTGTGTGAATCAGAAGATGATTACAGGAGTCAAGCTGAGCTTTGGTCATGCTTCATTCTCTTCCTGAATGCTCTCTAATTTTAATGGTTTTGGCTCATCAGATGCACCTGTCATGACTGAGCAGTTTATGCACACACAAACACACTTCTGGTCAAAAGTTTGGAATAATAATTGGTGCAAATAGCCTTGTGGTTAGAAAATTGACATGTAGCACCGTTGCAATTCGGGTGTCCCGAGTTTGAGTTCCGGCTTATGCTTTTTTTAATTCTTTTTTAAATTTGCCACAAAAAAAGTATTAATTTATTTTGAATGCCAGAAGAACATGTTATCCGAACATATAATTTGCCATGCCATGTTATTTTTAATTTGCTTCAGGAAATAAAAGACAACTTGGAACCCTCAATTAGGAGTCACACAATACCAGGTTTATCACAACTTCTTGTAACCCTTCATTTTTTAATTTACGCGTTGTTAGTAAATCACCTGCAGACATTTACACGCCCATCAGCGTTGTTTTGGAAATGCGCTCTCGCACTAATTTGCGCTGTTTAGTAAAACTGGCCCATTATATATTATTACATTTTACAATGTTATTTTGAAATATTATTTAAAACTATAATTTAAAATAACTATCCTAATATAAAATAATGCTGAGTATACTATATTATCAATTATTGATACTCAGTAATTAATAATAGTTCTCATCAATGTTGAAACAGTTGTTTTTGCTGCTGAATATTGTGAACATTTTATACTTTATTTCAGAATTCTTTATTGAATAGCATAAGATACTTTTTTCTAAAGAATGAAAAATCATAATTATTTCAAACTTTTGAATAGTGGTTTACACACCTGTATCAGTCACACATTTGTACATCATTGTATATCGTATCATTCATTTTGAATGCTTGTACCCTAATGCAAAGTACATAATCTTCTTGTGTCTGATATGTTTCATATCATTTTTAGCCTGTGGCAATCCCACCCCTGCAAAGCGTGTATCTGACAGCGCCGCTCCACAGCAGCGTATTGTGGGCGGAATCAATGCGGTGGAGGGGGAGTGGCCATGGCAGGTCAGCATGCATTTTTCTGGTCACCTGTATTGCGGAGCATCAGTCTTCTCTGATGAGTGGCTCATTTCAGCAGCCACTGTTTCAGCAAAGAAAGGTGAGAAATGTCAGGTAGACCTACAGTATAAATCGCTGAATATCAAAGTTGAATACCTTTTTTGTTAGCAGCAATGAGCTAGTCTTAATGCAGTTTGAGCATGTGTGATCTTTGACGCTTTCAGGTTGGCAGATCCACGCATGTGGACGGCTCATCTAGGCATGCTAAACCAGGGCAATGCCAAGCATGTGGCCGAGATCCGTCGATTTGTTGTTCATGAATACTACAATGCGAGAAATTTTGACTATGACATCGCCCTTGTGCAGTTGAAGAAGGCCTGGCCCAGAAGTCTGGAACAGTATATCCAGCCTATCTGCCTGCCGGCCCCTTCACAGACCGTCACTGAGGGACACCGCTGTTGGGTCACCGGCTGGGGCTACCGTTCTGAACAGGGTAAAGAGCTAAAAAACATTGACAAATGATGTAACAGTAACGTTTAAAGGTTTGGGGTCAGTAAGATGTTTTGGAAAGAAGTCTCTAATGCTTACCAAGGCAGCATTTATCTGATCAAAAGTACAGTAATATTGTGAAATATTATTTTATATTATTAAGTTTTCTATTTTAATATATTTTAAAATGTAATTTATTCCTGTGATGGAAAAGCTGAATTTTCACAATTATCATTACTTCAGTCTTTATTGTAACATGATCCTTCAGAAATCGTTCTAATATGCTGATTTGTTGGTACAATCAATGTTTTCATAACAGTTGTCCTGCGTAAGATTTTTGTGGAAACAATTTTTTCTGGAATCTTTGATGAGTATAAAGTTAAAAAAGAACCAAATTTATTTGTAGCCAAATTAAACTCTAAATGCTTTACTCTCAGTTTTGATTTGTCGTTGCTGAATAAAAGTATTATTTTCTTAAAAACGACAAAAACAAAAACACTTAAAGAACCCAAACTTTTAAACAGTGCTCAAACTAGAAAAATATAAGAGTCTGTTTCCCTTGTTTATATGTCTCTTAGTACGTGCTGTTGTTTTTATGTATATGGCATCTAAACAGCATTTCCCCCCTCTGTTTATACAGATAAGGATCTACCCACTGTATTGCAGAAGGCAGAAGTTAGCATTATAAGCCAGAGTGAATGCAAGAGAAGCTATGGTGTTGTATCACCCCGCATGCTGTGTGCTGGCGTGCCCTCAGGAGAGCAGGATGCCTGCCGGGTGAGGAGAGATAACAACCGTTGGACTGGGTCCTGCTTTATGAACCGAACATAAGCTTAGTATCTCATTTCAGAGCATTATTAAAGGACTAGCCTTTCTCGTTGATGAAAGTGAGCTGTCTCTCTGGATTTTCACATAACCAATTTTTGATTCCAGGGAGACTCAGGCGGGCCTCTGTCCTGTCAAGCCCACTCGGGCGGCCGCTGGTTTCTGACGGGCATTGTGAGCTGGGGTTCTGGCTGTGGCAGACCCAACCTTCCCGGAGTTTACACCAGAGTGGCCAAGTTCCTAGACTGGATCCAAAGACATATTCAAAACTTATGAAATACACAGCCAATAAATCCACCTTACAATGAATTATGTATTTCAAACACTCAAAACAAGCCAGTGTCATCTCAACTGTTCCATTGCAAATATGTGTTACTTAATGGTCTGTCAGTCATGTAACATCATAATAATACATTTGTCTTGAATAAATGTATAAATATTGTAGTTTGTTCCAGCAATTACAAATAATTCCTGCCAAATAAAAAATAAGTTAACATTTATACGTTATAGTATATACATATTAAACCTTTTTAAATTATAAAAAAATGGCATATATTGTCTGGCCTTCCAGCCTGGTCATAGCTGGTCTTAGTTCCCAGCATGTTTAATATAATATTAATATATTAACTATTAAATACTATAATTTTCATTACACAAATTTCTGGAATAGTATAGGCTACACCTTATTTTCTGGTAAGTCCAGGCATGGCCATACTAATGTAACGTGACTGTTTTTTGTCATTCCCTTAGTTATTGTTTTAGCTGTTTAAAACAGTTGGTTTGCTGCTTGATTTCGCAAACTACAGTGTCTTAGTCTTACCATATTATTTTAACGTATTATCTTAATTATGAACACACTTGGTTTAACTGCACTAATTATATCCCTACAGCGCCAAACAACCGGAAGTCTCGCACATTCACAGAAAACCGCTTACTTCCGCGAATCCAAAAAATTAGCGTATTACGGATTATTAACAATAGTATATGAAGTAGTGCTTTAATATTGTTTTTAAAGCCTTCGTCTTGTTGCTAGAAAAGGTCCAATTGTCCTGTTCATTCGTTCATCTATCAAATAGCCAAATATGATGTTGTTATATGCCTATGCACGAGCACCACGGCCATAATAATATACCGCAACACATAACGTTACAGTAAATACTCTCATAAGAAGGAAAATGTCCCAATTTGGCTCAGGAATCGTAATCAATTCAGTGTGCAGCACACGGGGATATATTGAGTCCACTTTGTTTTCAGGCTGAACGCCTCGCTGGCTCGTAACGTGAGACACGGGAAACAACAGGGAAATATTTCATCTACACCGACTCCTCTTAAACTAATATTTTAGCTATGCAATTATGTTTTTCATCCCCAGTAGATGGACTGCTGTAACGATGCATTTTTCTCCGCGATTAAATTAATGACGCTCTAATCATGTAACATCAGACTGCCCATTGTGGCTCATGGCACACGCACACCACGGGAGAAGTTTGCCCACAATTTTCGTCGCACGGATGGCTATGTGGATTGTACCTGCTCATAGTGCTCCCTTTGTGCCGCGGTGCATGCTGGGTGCCGCGCAGCACCTGTTCACGGAGGGACACGGAGAGTCAATGCTCGCAGCGCCAGACCCGCTCAGGTCGGGTTTCTCCGGGATCGCACTACGTCCGCGGGCTGATTTCTCTGCCCGAGGTATTGTTCTGTATCGCTGCATCGGAGCCATAAGAGAGCGGGCCATGAGGACTTTTCCCAAAAACAGAAGCTGCGAAGTTTACAGCGTCTCTGGTTTGGGAGCACCTGCACAGGTAAGAGACCCTCCATCAGCACCGCGCGCACAGACACGGATTCAACACTGGCACGATGCTTCTGAGCACTTCTGGCGTCTTGTTTTCATTACAGTTGATTACAATGTATTTTATACTTATAAAATATTGTGTATGAATATTTACTCTAAAACTTTGATATATTATTCCCGTTTTAAAATACATTTATCTGTAGCAGATAAATACAGGAATAGTATTAATTAGTGTATTTAAATTATAGCTACGGGAAAATGTATTTAGTAGCCTATGATTAAAATGAAATTAAAATAATGTAATTTTCTTTACCACCTCATTTGACACATTTTAAGGACTCATTTTGTCATAAAGCAAATAGGAATACATTTAGAAATACACAAAGCATATCTAGTTGTAAGCTAGTCACTCACAGTTGGTGCAAATGCAGGTCTATATTCTGTGCAAATCGTTGTGGGTGCAATACAAGTACAAGTTTATTAGTTTGTTTTAACACAAGCTTGCATGGATGTTGCATATCAAATAAAATGACTCAACATGCTGACTCAGATTATATATGAAATTATACTTTTTCATAATCGCCTTGTGCTTTCAAAGGTCTTGTAACTTCTGTCACATGGATGGTAATATGCATTTATGGTTCCATGAAGAACATTTAACCATTTCTACTGACTCTTTGGACGTTTCTTTCGATTTTTACAATGTTTTTACACTAAGAAAAAAAATGGTTCACACTTAGAAAAAAATAACTGTTCATTAAAAAATTATATCGGGAACCAAAAATGGCTTTTCAATGGAATCGCTGTGAAAACCCTTTTGGAGTCTTTATTTTTAAGAGTTTCTAATTGGTTAAACTGACATGTTACAACTCACCCCATGTTCCAACACTCCCCACTCTCTCCTAAACACACGTACAAAATATATTTTAAGCTAATTTCAGCTGTGATAATGAATTTAAGCCTTTTATTTGACCACCGGGTTGCCTGTGTCTAAACGTTGGTCTTGCTAGTCTCATGAATGTGCTTGTCAAAGATGGAGTGCAGACACCGCTGAGAAGGACCGTGGGAAAGCAGACCCACAAATTACGCTTTGTGCGGCTCCACGGGGGAATCCCACCAGGATATCCTAGTTCCACGACCCCTTCCTCATAATGAAAAGATGTTTAGAATGTTGTGGCAGGAAGCCAATTAAATACTACACATAGGGTGTTGTAGGGTGAAAGAAAGGTTGCGATATCATGACTAAGAGTAGTATGCTGTCTCAACAAGTGATGTTAAGGCAAAGTTTCTCGACTTGTGTTTAGGAGGACTTTGTGACGAAACCCACCCAGACGTCAAGTCCATCTAGCAGCGAGTCTGACATCAAGAGGGGGAATTGCAGGGCATGGAGTAAGTGGGCACTGAGAGCCTCCCCCCTCCTCCCTCTCTCGGCTGCCATTGCACTGACTCTCCATTTCCTTGCATGTAAGTTAAGACCCTGTGCTGTAGAGGAATGTTGAGATTATGATCTGGTATTTTCCAGTATAGCTAGTGAAGCCTCTCATCCTTGGCCGTCCAAGGAGATTCTTCAAGGGGAGCTTGAAAATGTTCCCGTTTTGTAGGCTACGCATATACGCTGAGCTGCTAGATATGTTTTTGAATTAATATGATATATGCGATCCCCAAAATTACAGTAATATTGTTAAACATATTAATACTAATTAAATGAACTGTTTTCTACTGTAATATATTTTCAAATATAATGTATTCCTGTAATGGCAATGCTGAATTTTTAGCAGCCATTCTCCAGTCTTTACTTTAGTGTGTCATGATCCTTCAGAAATCATTCTAATATGCTGATTTTGGTGATTTCTAATTATCGTTATCAATGTTAAAAACAGTTGTGCTGCTTAAAGGGTTAGTTTACTATAAAATGAAAGTTAGTCCATGTTTTACTCACCCTCAAGGCATTCTAGATGTATATGACTTTCTTCTTTCAGACGAATCCAATCATAGTTATATAAAACATTGCTCTGGCTCTTTCAACCTTTATAATGGCATGGGCGGGTGTTTTGTTCAAACATCCAAAAAAAGTCAAATAAAGCGCATCCTTCCATATTAAGACGTGCATCACATGACTCCGGGGAGAGAATAAATGCCTCCTGTAGCAAACGATGCGTTTTTGTATGAAAAATATCCATATTTAAAATGATATAAACACCTTTTTCTCACTTCCGCTAACTCGTTCCGGCGGATGATGTAGGATGTATGCACAAAGAGCACGTGCCGGTTATTAGTGACGAACGTGGAAGCGCGACGGAGAGAGAGAACAAAACAAAACGCTGGTCGCGAAATTAGCACAAAACAAGGATTTCTAAATAAAAATGTCAGAGGATTTCAATATAAGCCAAGAGAAAACTGGTTTTCCTTTGGTAAAGTAAGGAAACGTTGCTTCCTTTGTTTCTGTAAAGAAACGTTGGTTTTCGCGAGACTCACATTCGCATCGCTACGCATACGTCCTACGTCATCCGCCAGAAAGACAGTCTCTCGTGAACGTTTGTACGACAGTTAATGGAAGTTACACAAAACTATTTATATCGTTATAAATATGTATATATATATATATATATTTTTACAAAAACGCATCGATTCGCTACAGGCCTTTATTCACTCCCCTGGAGCCGTGTGAGGCACGTTTTAACATAGATGGATGTGCTTTAGTTGACTACTTTTGGATTGTTGAACAAAACCCCCCGTCAACTCCCATACTAACGCTTGGAAGAGCAGGACAATTTTCAATATAGCTCCGATGGGATTCATCTGAAAGAAGAAAGTCATATACACCTATGCCTTGAGGGCGAGTAAAACATGGGCTAATTTTCATTTTTGGGTGAACTAACCCTTGTTGAAACGGTGAATTATTATTTTCAGGATTCTTTGATGAGCAGAAAGTTCAAAAGAACAGCATTTAATTGAAAAATAAATATTTTGTAACATTATGAATCTATTTATTGTCACTTCTGATCAATTTAATGGATTTAATTCACCCTTTCTGAATAAAAAAGACCTTACTGAGCCCCAAAATGTTTGTAGTGTATGTATTATTTTTAGGGCCGTCAAACAATTAATCACGATTAATCACATCCAAAATAAAAGTTTGTTTACATGTGTGTGTACTGTGTATGTATATGTGAATACACACACAAGAATGGTGTTTGTGTATATATATATAATGGTGTTGTGTTATACATGTATATATTTCATATATATATGTGGTTTATATATTTTCTATATATATATATATATATATATATATAAATAAATAAAAATATATATAATTTATGCATGTATGTGTGTGTGTATTTTATATACACATAATAAATATACACTGTACAAACACATATATTATATAAACACAAACTTTTATTTTGGCCGTGATTAATCACGATTAATCGTCTGACAGACTATTTTAGTATTTCACAACTTTTTTGTGAAATATTTAGCTTGAAAAGTATCTGTGTGCTTCTGTCTTTAAAACAAATAGCACTTGATTTGAGATTTTGTTATTTAATCCAACAGTACAGATCATTTTCAGCAACATTGAAACGTTTTAAAAGAAATAAAAAATGTTTTGTGTTGTCCCTGAATGTATCATCACTTCTGTTCCCGCAGCCTCTCCATCGCTCTCAGTGTTCTACCTTGGAGGAAGCATCGAGTTCTCCAACCTCAGCTTCTCTCCAGACCTGGCAGACCCGTCGTCTACACAGTTCCGCCTCCAGTCTCAGGCGCTAAGCCATTACGTAAGCATAAACATACATAACAGTCTCTCTGTGCCGCTCTCGGCAACAAAGCCGGTTTCTTCGTGATCTCTCTGGAATGTAGCGGTTCTCCAGAGACCACTCAAGGAACGATGCTCGGCCCTGGCACTTTCAAACGCAAAGTCCGCCAGAGCTGCAGGTCCAGTGGTGCGCTCGTCCTTCATTGTCACCCTTTTAAATGTAAATCAGGCTCTGCTGAGTCTTCGGCCGCTCCATGGCCCTCTTGAATGTAAAGCCAGCTGTAACCGGAGCCCAGCTCGGTGTGAGGTGGCGCGGTGAGACTGGCTCCCAGAGGACTGCGGCTTTTCAAGGCCGAGGACAAGAACGGTGTTTGTGAGAGGGACAGGGCCCAGGCGGGCTGAGTGAGAGGAAGAGGAGTCCTTCAATAAAAACATTGTCTGTGGGCTTCCTCACACACAATCAGATGCTCTGTACCTCTTTGCTGAGAGGCTGCAGCCAGCGGAGAAAAGAAAGGTAGACCAGAGGACAGAGTAGGCCAGGAGAGAGAGAGAAAGTAAGGATTTAGGGCACCGAAAGAGAGCGCAGGAAAGTCTGGGCCAAAAAAGCCAGTATCATGGGAATGGTTGGCATTTGTTTCTACATTAGGCGTGAGATTGATAGAGGCTGATGAGGAAGCCAGCCAAGTCTGGCGCAATGCTCTAATTAGCCTAAACGTAACCTGTGTCATGGCTGTAATCCCGTTCAATAGCGAGCAAATGCGATTGTGAGAACTAACGGCCTGCAAGTGTGCAGCCTTACTCATAAAACTAGTTCTAAACCTGCCGCCCGCCCCTTCCATCCAGCGCTTCTGGAGGACATTGAGCCTCGGACAATGGCGCTGTTGTTGCCCAAAGCTCTTGTTGCTCAAAGCCAATCGCACAAGAACAACACTTTTGTACCAAGGCTGCAGGTCTCGCCTGGGCCACTGATGTCTCACCTTCTTCAATGATGTCACGCCTTCCGTAGCTCTGATGTCACTGAGACGTCTCAAAATACTGGCGGAAACTTCATGACCTTAGATGTTATCAGTGGTTTGTTTACAGCTTTCAGAAATAGTTTGAGAATGGAAAAAGAATAGCGGTTGATGTTTGTCATGGAAAAATATGTTTTATGATGTCTTTATCATCTCTTTACTTCCTTTCGGTTGATGTGCCGTGGATCTAAGTTCTCAGAGTTGTATGATTCCTCACCATGGAGCTCGTATTACCAGCACTCAGGAATTATTGCATTTAGGTGAGTCTGTACATGAACACAAATATCACTGTGTGTTTATAAAAAGTGTATTTATTGCTGTTTTGCACTGACACTTGTGATTTCTTGGGAAATCTGTTCTGTTACAGTGATTTCAGTTAGATAGTAAGGACATTTTATGTCCTTTTTTAAATAAAAAAATATCACTTATCGCTGATCAATGATAAAAAAGGAATAATATAAAAATATAACAATTAAAAAACTGTGACACCACTTTGAACATTGACCACTATAGTCAAGTGTTATTTTACTAGTAGTTATGGTTACTCTTTATTTTAAGGTGTCCTTGTTACAGTGTAATTATACATTTAAGTAGTGAGTAATATTGATTAACTACATGCACTTACTGTATGGTTAGTGTTAGGTTCGGTGTTTGGCTAAGGGTTACTTGCATGTAATTATGCATAATTAATTGTTATTATAATACTTATATTTTCTTAAAATACAAGTTTTACCCAATTTAAATACTATTATAGTGCTCATTATTAATGTTTTAAATTAGTAGTTTCCAAAGCAACATTGCAATTTTCTGATATTTTTTATTTAAGGTGTATATTTAGTTTCATATCAGATTTATTTCAACTTACAGAAACTATTTTTTAGCATTTTAGTTATAGTTTGAGTTACCAACTACACTGCAGTTGTCTTGCAGTATGTTCAGCACGTTGTCTTGTAGTCACAGCTGTTGTTCACTAATGCAGATGTTATGTCTGCTGGCAGTGGTACAAGTAGTAAATCTAAAGTGATTTACTTCTAACTGCCAGTCCTGAGGTCATCTGCTGTACGCTAGTTTCTCTGTAGTCTGCCAGTGCTGGCACAGCATACCAATAGCCTTTATTCTCTGGCCTGGTGCCATTTAATGCTTTATAAAATGTGCAGAATACTAAGTGTCTGTTTTTCTTGTAGCTTTGAATGAAGGTGTTGATAGGATGACCTGATCCTGTTTAAAAGTGCCCCTAATAAGCTTTCATGTACAACATTTGGGATCAGTAAAACATTTTTTAAATAAATGAATACATTTATTAATGTTACAAAAGTTTTTAGTCTCAAATGTGACACTGAAGACTGGAGTAATGGCTGCTGAAAATTCAGCTTTGCATCACAAGAATAAATTAGGCTACATTTTAAAATGTATTATATAAACAGTTATTATATTTCAGAATATTACTGTTTTACTGCGTTTTTGCATCTAAATGTAAATAAATGCCTCTTTGGTGAGCATAAGAGACTTCTTTGAAAAACATTTAAAAAGATTACCAAACCCCAAACGTTTGAACAGTAGTGTAGGTGTGATGCCTCATTGCAACTGCACAAACTTATAGTCATTTACACAGCATCGTTATTCGTGGGTTTCTATGTCATGCATTTGGCACCTGTTAATATTTGCATTTCCCCCACTTGATTTAAATTCAAAGCCTATAAACCCATCTTGTTAAAAGTCTTGTGTCCTGATGACAGTGAAGGAGTGGAAGGTCTTTGTGTGTACTACTGGAGTAAATTCTCTGCTCCTCCCGCTATTGCTGAGGAACTCCGGAGAGTGAACCCATCCCGGTTGCAACGGCGTCTACCCGGAAACAACAAGGTCCTTTTTAGCAGGAACGAGGAACGCTACTACATGGAGAGGGACGAGGACACACTGCGTCTGCTGGGTTAAGAGCATTTCATCCCTCTGTTTTTCTCTTTTCCAAAGTAAGGAAACATCTTAACATATGTTCCTGTGTCTGCAGGTTTGAATGCAGATAAAGGTGGTGATGCCGAGGATGAAGACGATGAAGATTCCGATGACAAAGCGGACAAAATAAAGAATCCAAACTCTTTACAGAGTGGCAAGTGGCAGTTGGGGCTGCAGGGTACAACCATAATACACTGTAAAGCCTGTTGAGTTTACTCACATGATTTATGAACACTGACTCGTTTGAGTTGCCAAACGTTGGTTAAACTAAGCTCTTCTGTATCTTCCATGATACATCGTACAATGAGTGAAGAAAAACACAAGTAGGCCATGCACAGGTAAGGCAATTCAAATGCAACCATGTCCCATTAATTATCTGAGTAACGTCTGCATGCAAGTCCTTCCACCAGACAGGTTTTACAGTGTACTATCATACTATCATTCTGTCATGAAAACTTGCTGTATTGCTTGTGTTCTTGATTTATTAACTCATTTTGATAATGTTTTACTCTCATCTGCCTAACAGCCATGTCTTTTGACCTGTACGCTAAGTATGGGAACAATCGCACACTCAGTCTTGTCAGTCCGAAGAAGCCGTATTACCAGTGGAGGCTTCGGGTGCCGTCCGGTCACGTCGTGCGACTTGTCATCCTCACACTTCAAGGGGCGACACCAGGAAGCTGCTCTGCCAACAAGCTGTCTGCTTATGATTTCCTACTGCCGCTTCAGAACAAGATCATCGCCAGGTAAGTGGGACGGCACTTAGAGAAAATCCGCTTTTGGCCATTTGCATCTTTCAACGTTTCGGTGTTATTGATTTAATTACGATACTTGGAGGGTTAGTTCACCCAAAATGAAAAATTCTGTTATTTACATATCCGTTTGTGATCTGGGATTACAAAGAAAGATATTTTGTAGAATCTCCATACTTTTTAATGATGGAAACAGAAGCTGCCAAGTTCTAAACATGGCAAAAAAGCACGCTTTGTAATGGTCCATTTATTTTATATTATTTAAATGTTTTTCTATTTTAATATATTTTATTAAATATATTTTAATGAGTGTCACATTACGCTTCAGAAATCACTTTAAGATGTTGATGTGATGTGTAAGAAACATTTCTTATGATTATCAAAGTTTAAAACAGTTGATCTGCTTAATACGTTTGTGGAAACCATGATAACATTTATTTCAGGATTCAAAGTTCAAAAGAACAGCATTTATTTTAAATAGAAATCTTTTGTAATTTTATCAAATTCTTTATTATTACTTTTAAAGCATCCTTGCTAAATAAAAGTATTAACTTGTTATTTTTTTGAGGTCCTACTGACCTCAAACTCGTGAACGGTATTGTATATTTCAAGTCTTCTGAATTCATATGTGTGTTTGTTGTAATGAATGGACAGATTTGTGCTGAATACCATTGGCGTAGCTCTCAAATATCATTCAAATTCAAATATGTCACATCATGACGTTGCACACCAGGTTTGATGTCAATGGCCAGACATGTGAGCATGATATATGGCATGATTTAAATCAAACACCATCACAAATGCGATTTGAGCATACAAATAATATGCTATTATTATGTTGCTTTTCACTCTCCAAAAGGATGTGATCCTCTTTACTCTATGCCGTTGTTTTTGTTGTCGTACTGTCATTGTCAGAGTAAAGTAGGCTAAACATCAAACCCCATCTCTCTTCTTCCCAGATGGTGTGGTCTGCCGATATCAGGAACATCCCCTGTAATGAAACTGACATCTTCTGGAAATGTCATGCTTGTCACATTTTCTTTTAGTCGTCAGAGGCAAGGAGCCATCTTCAAAGCTTACTTCCAAGCTATACCGAAAACCGGTGTGTGAATTAGCAGTCAGCATGAGATGCTATAATTTGAGTCATTATTCTGTTCAGGAATCAGAAATTCTGTCACTGTTTATGTAGAATGTGGTGGTTTCCTCACTGCGTGGAACGGCACGGTGACGTCTCCTTACTACCCCGCCTACTACCCTCCAAATGTGGACTGTAACTGGAAAATCAGGGTGAGCTAAGGCTAAAGGCTTTCCCAGGTATCCCATGAGTGCCCTGTGAACCCCATTCAGAGGTCTGGGATGCTCCCTCTTTGAGACGAGGAGCGCAGGGTGGCTGCTGCTTTGTGTAAGAGTGCGTCCGTTGAGAGTCTGGTTTCTCTTTTAGGCTCCGTTGCCGGGATACCTTCTCTCCGTGACCATTGTGATGCTAGACATTCAGGATTCACCGGCCTCAAGCTCCTGCGAAAAAGATTGGCTGGAAATAGGCGGCGTCAAGTGAGTGCCATGTTATTCATGACTAGAAAACAGCTGATTTAAACGTCCCTATACGAGCTGTGGCTCTACATGCACTAGGTTTATAATACGTCCTTTGAGAGTCATGTCAGATGGTTTTGCTGAACTGCTGGCATATGTGTGTGCATGTGTATGTTTTTCTTACGCTTCCACAGACTCTGTAACCCAATTGGGGACAGCAGCAGAAAGAGGATCTACTCTTCACCCGTCCTGCTGCACTTTCACTCAGATGAGTCTTTGACCCATAAAGGTTTTTATCTGATCTACAGAGCCTTCTCTCCTGAAAGCGGTGAGTCTTTTATGTGCTTTCTAGAAAAAGCATATTAAAGTGGGATTATTTTTCTTATTTTGTCTTGAATCCGGGATATTTGTCTGTTATTACTATGTGATCGGGGCCAAAGGTAAATAATTGAGTTGTTAGACAAACTATTATTTAATATAAAATTAGACTGTCTCAAAAGGATTCTAGTTGTAATTACATGAAATGTGTGTACCACCTTTAAAATTGTGGTTTTTGGCTAAAGGTCTAAATAAAAATTAAAAGGAATAAAATTATTCTACAAACTCATAATTTTTACAATCTATTAAGTTGATTAAGTGCAGTGAGGTATTTTTAATTATTATCTATTTAATTTACAAAATTGATAATAATTATGTCCCACATTTTGTGTGCAACCCTGTTAGAGCATGTTTTACCCCATCACAAAAATAAATAAATAAATAAATAAATGTATTATAAAACTTTATAATTTCTTAAAATTGTGACCATAAATATATACACAAATAAATAATCTAATTTCATTTGGTCAGTTTTTACACTCATTTTAGTGCACTGCATTAAAGCTTAACCCTGCTACCCAAGTTACTGGAGTATGAATGATAAAAATGATTTCTGAAGGTTAAATGACTTTTAAGCTAACCATTTGTTGAAAAATAAAATAGAAAATGACTTACATTTTGTACAGAGATTGAGGCCCAATTTTGTTCCCTATTCCTTACACACTTATTTATTTTCCAAAAATATCTTCACCTATCATGGCATTATTTAATCATGTTTTTTCTCCCATATTAGCATGTCCGAGGCAGTTCCGCTGTGGAGATGGCAAGTGTATTCCTCTGAGGAAAGTGTGTGATGGAGAAAAAGACTGTTCTGATGGACGAGATGAGGCCAAATGCAGTAAGTGCATGAATTCGATTTTCAGCCAATCATAGTTGTCTTATTAAACCCTGCTCTACTTTGCCATTAGACACATGTAAACCAGGGGAAGTTTATTGTATGGGTCGGTGCAGACCACGCAGCCAGTGCTACACCGCATGTGGTGACAGCAGTGAAGAGAATAGCTGTGGTAAGAGTGTCTTTTTATTAATCCTTAAGAAGATTTCACAATGTCTCTCTCCCTGCATTCACCGATACTTAGAGATGTCTATTTTCATTGCTACAGACGTGTGGAGAGAGTTTGTGGTAAGACCTGCCTATGTTTGAGTGTGTGTTTGTGTGTGTGCATGTATTCACCTCTATGTGCGGTCACATTAGTGAAAATGTATGTGCAAATGCAGTGTTGCTCAGTGAGGCAAAGTTGCTTGACTAACTTGAACATGAGCGAAATCTGCGTGGGGAACTTTTAACTCAAAACTCCCATTTGCGGATTCCTTTTGAAATTACTATTTTGCCTGCAACATTTCACCAAGCAACGGTAATTGCGACCTAAATGCAATTTGAATTAATTAAATTTTTATTCAATTTGCCCACTTTTTAGTAGGGAAATGCTACCATATGTGCCCAAACAAAATCTGCCTCCCCAAAGCCTCAGTGTGTGATGGGATTGTGGACTGCAAAGACCGCAGTGATGAACTCAACTGCACAAGAACATGTAAGTAAAACCCACATTACCAACAATTCTGCTCTATTTCATCATCTTTCCTTGCTTACTGGCCCAAAAATGCATTGGGACAGTCAAGCCACATGGATTTCAGTATGAACACATTCATAACAAACGCAAATGACACAATCAGAAAGAAGGCTATGTGAAATCTTTGTATGATCATATGTCCTCTAGTTATTTAATGTGATGCTGATTATTCTGTCTCTCTGATCATTGCAGTTTCTAAAGGATGCTCTCCTTCCTCCTTCAAATGTGCCAATGGAAAGTGCTTGAGTAAGATCAATCCGGAGTGTGACGGCATTAAAGACTGCAAAGATGGTTCAGATGAGTTGCGCTGTAGTGAGTATTCTCATAGAATTATATATTCACATCAAATGTATTATTATTGACAGTTACATTTTTCTTGCAAGTAAGATTCTTTGCTTGCATAACAAATCCTACAAATGTCATGCTGTGCATGTAGGTTGTGGCACGAGGCCCAGGAAGAGGGCAAAGATCGTGGGTGGCACGGATGCCCAGGCAGGCTCATGGCCGTGGCAGGTCAGCCTTCAGATGGAGCGCTACGGTCATGTGTGCGGGGCATCTCTGGTGGCCAGCCGCTGGCTCGTCTCTGCAGCTCACTGCTTTCAGGACTCAGATGCAATCAAGTGAGGTTTTATTCAGGCACATGCACCACTGTTCAAAAGTTCGCGGTCAGTATTCATTTTGGAAGATTTTACTTTTATTCAGCAATGATACATTGAACGTATCAAAAGTGATAGTTAAGACATTTATAATGTTACAAAAGATAAATGTTTTTTTTACTTGTATTCATCAAAGAATCCTGAAAAAAATGCATTAAAGTTTCCACCAAAATGTTAAGCATCACAACTGTTTGGTACATTGGTAACATTGGTATTAACAAAAAAATTCTAGATTTTCTAATGTTCTAAGCAGCAATATTTATAATGATTCTTAAAAGATCTTGTGACACTGAAGACTGGAGTAATGATGCTGAAAATGTATCTTTGCATTGCAGGAATACATTACATTTTAAAACTTAATACTTATTATAACCTACTATTTTCTTTTATTCCATTCCATTCCTGAATGTTGCTGGCTATTTAAAAGGTTAATTCACCCAAAAATGAAAATTATGTCATTAATTACTCACCCTCATGTCTTTATAAACCTGTAAGACCTCTATTCCTCTCACACAACAACGCAAATAAAGATATGTTTGATGCGTTCCGAGAGCTCTCTGACCCTCCCGTAGACAGCAATGCACGATCAACATCCAGAAACATAGCAAGGAGATCGGTAAAATAATGACCTTGAGCGTGGTAGGATCCTTACTGTCTATGGGAGGGTCAGAGAGCTCTCGGAATGCATCAAAAATATCTTCATTTGTGTTCTGAAGATGAACGAAGGTCTTACGGGTTTGGAACGACACGATGGTGAGTAATTAATAACAGAAATGTCATTTTTGAGTGAACTATCTCTTTAAGTCATTAGGACTCCAAAATATATGACACTCCAGGTATAATGTGTTTGTTTATGTTTTAGGTATTCTGATGCGCGGTCATGGAGGGCCTACATGGGCATGCGAGTTATGAACTCGGTCAGCAATGCAGCGGCCACCAGACAAATCCGTCGCATCATCTTGCATTCGCAATACGACCAATTCACCTCCGACTATGACATCGCCCTTCTTGAACTAAGCGCCCCTGTCTTTTTCAATGAGTTGGTACAGCCCGTCTGCGTTCCTGCCTCCTCTCATGCCTTCACCTCCGGAACCAACTGCTTTGTCACTGGATGGGGGGTTCTGTCAGAAGAAGGTATGGCACATTGTAGAAACTCGTTCAGAACAAACAATTACTTCTTGTTGAGCTGAAGCAAGACAACGTTAGCAACACTGACTTGAAACACATGATTCATACGATGACTAAAGGAGAGAAAAACGCATTCTAAAGAAATCATATTTGACCACACCCACTGAAAAATCCCCAGGATCCCCATAGAAACGGCAAAGTCACACATTAGATATGCTTCACATTTCCATGGTTCACAGAAGCAGAAGTCATCATAGTTGGGTAAACTTCTAAAATGATTAATAGAAACTACAAGAAATATATTTATATGTTTTTGTTCACATTTGCCCCAATAGCAAAATAAGAATATTTGATAGCATTTCTATAAACATGCAAAAGAGGAACAAATATATTGAGCGAGAAATATGCCATTATATGCCATAAAATTTGCCATCACTCCTTCAGCCGTTCTATTGGAAACACGAACGCAGCAGGGTTAACTGGTTTTCTGAAATGTAATGACATGGTAATATAACACAAAGATAGTGTTATAGATGTACTTTAAATAAAATAATAAGAAAAGAACAAAAAAATTGAAAATCTATTTTTTTTGTAAATGTTAAATTTAAATTTGTAATTTTTTGCTAGATGTTTTATATGAATTTCATTGGTACTTATTTTTACTATGGAGATATTATTTCACAATTATTTTAAAATGTATGCCTGATTAAAAAAAATGAATTTATTTTTATATTTGAAGTATTTTTATATCATTAAACTTTAAATGTCATTACATGCATTGTTTCCATCTAAAAACTTCTGATTTCAGGTGAATTGGCCACACTGCTGCAAGAGGCCACCGTTAACATCATCACTCACAACACTTGTAATAAAATGTATGATGATGCGGTCACTCCCAGAATGCTTTGCGCCGGAAACATTCAGGGAGGAGTGGATGCTTGTCAGGTTAGTGTGTGCCTTTGTGTTCACTGCTTGTCAGTGTTCAGCGTTCATATATTCACATCTGTGTTCACACAGGGAGACTCTGGGGGACCTTTAGTGTGTCTGGAACGGGGCCGGAGGTGGTTTCTAGCAGGCATCGTGAGCTGGGGTGAGGGCTGTGCCCGACAGAACCGGCCTGGAGTTTACACACGTGTCATAAAGTTCACAGACTGGATTCACCAGCAGACGAAAGGCCAGGTGTGACTTACACACGCGTAGATATATTTACACCAGAGAACGGGGGATTGGCCCACACTCAGTTGCATGTGATCGAGGTGCACCGGCCCAGCTCTCATGGTGCCCAGACACACAGCAAACATCAACACCTCTGCATCGGAAGCAATTTCCCACCAATTCCTGTTGTTTGGCATTTGAAACCTCTACCCGCGGGTAATGTCTGCCAGCAGCTTCACTTCCTTCCTTATGCCCCAAACTCATAAGAACCACCTACAACCCAACTGTACTCTATAAAGCCTCGACAGAGGACTACTAGTGTAGAGATTGAGGAGATTATTTGCAGTGGAAAGAGTTATCTTGGTAAGATTTGTGTTATTTGCATACAGTGGCTAAATATTAGTTTTCATTCATTTATTCATGTTAATGGAATCATTTGGATTTTTTTCATTGTTTAAGAATTATATAAACCCTTCATGGTCCTTTCAAATATGTCCAACTGTGAAACTGATCGCTTGTCAAAAATAATGACCAACATGAATTTTAGTCATTATTGTTACAGTTTTGTATGCTTTTGTAGAGTTTTTGTTATCTCAAGAGATTATTGGCTTCAGTGGCAGCCCCTAAGACTCTCTCTACTGGTCGAGATTTGACATTACAGCTTACTCTGTACTTTAGTTACTCACACATTATGATCTGTATACATGAAAAAAACAATGTAAATGTCAAAACTGAGCAAATGTTGATACTTTATATTAGATGTATGAAAAGTAGAATTATATTAAAAAGAGGTGCTACGTTACTTCCACTCTGTGATCTGTCTTTATATTGCATGTTTTAATGAAGTGTAAATCAAGCAAAGTGTTTCTTGTTTCTTTTTTAATGTAATATAATCATGGTTAGTAATATGTTTTTAGCGGTATGCCAACAGTTGTTTCTCCTTGACAGCAATACGATTAAATGTTCTAATGAATTTAGTTATCTCTTTCATTAGCTTTTCTTTTGAGAAGAATACTGAATTAATCTCACCTGCCCCTCAAGAGATCTTAACAAAGTCTCAAACTGGGCTTTAATTTGAATATCTGAGCTTAATTGTGTAATTGGCAAATGTCTCATTTGTGTCCATTTTTATTTCACCTGAGGAATTGTAGAAGAAACATCTGAGACAAAGTTGATACTTTGAAGAAAGATATAACGGAAAGAGTGGTATCTTAATACAAACGTCATCTGTGTTATTTTCTACTGCTCGTGATTTGATTGATGAAGTGAGGGAGAGACACATCGGGTCCTTGTGTCACGTCAGTCGCGCGGGGTGGGAGTGTCGACGAGCGTCACGGAAGCTCCGGTGGCAGTGGGAAATGAATAAATCCCAGCCCGCGGTCATAATGGGCAAGAGTTGAACCGGAATTCATGTGTGGTCCTCCTGCTTCAAGAGTGCATATACTCCGGACGATACCGAAGTTGACTGCAGTCCATGTGAAAGCAGGGTTTGGTGTTGTGAGGTGAATTGATTCTCTGGAGTATTGGATCTGCAGTGTTTCTTCATAGGTGTTCATATCCAAGCAAAGGACCTCAAGCAAGACCAAGAGAATGTTCGATATATTTTTTGTGATGATATTTGGATTGTCAGGGCGTGTTCTGGCTAAAGGTAAGTATTATGAACTACTTTTATCATAGAATATCAGTTTTCATTCTTATTAGTATTAAACATCTAAACAATAGGCTACATGTATTTTTTTAAATACGCATGGTTTAATATTCGTATCAATGCGAAAGAACATTTTGGGAATGCTTGATGATGTGAGTTTGGCATTCCTTAGTCACAGCGCATCATTTGCATTTCATAACGAGGAGACTTCCATTCACTTAGAATAAAGATGCTAACTTGTTAGCATTTTTATTTTATTTTTTGTATTCATGCCCAGTTGGTAATAATGCGTACTGCAAAAACGCAAAATCACGCGCTGAATCAGATGTGCTACAATTTGTTTTTCCAAGACCATGGAAAGCCTATTAAACATGTACATTTATAATTTAAAACGAGCTAGTATTTTTGTTACTAGTAGCATTTTCGTTTTATTAATAGAACTGAATCCAACTAGACTATCTATACAATTAGTCACAATTGTCCAAACGACTTGTCTGAAAAGAATAGTGGATAGCTGAAACTCATAACCTAAAACGCATAAATTAAAAATGTGTACACTTTGTTAGAGAAAAAAAGTCGTTACTTTTAACTAGTTTGATTGGAATGCTACAATCTAACGATCTGTGAAATGGAAATCAGAATGAGCAATAAAAAAATCACAACAGACAAAATAAGTTATGTGCACAATAGACAACGCGTACAATACAATTATAGAGATTTAATAATTTACAAATATAACCGCTTATTAATAATACTAATAAATAGGCTACTAATATAAAAACAGACATTAGTTAGTTTTAATAAATGCTAAAGTGGCCTGCCATAGTACAAGTTGTTTTATATAGAGACCCTCTGCTCTTGGCACCCGTCTTTAATGTTTGGCCCCGGTTGAATCAGAGAGGGCGTTCTTTCCTGAGCCTGATGACTTTGTGAAATGCAAGTTCTAATATAAATGACTTCGGGGTCATGACCACCGTGAGGCAGGAACCAGCACTAATCAGGGGGTTATAGCTAAAACAGACCCGAGGGGAGGAAGCAGGGGGTGAAGCTATGCACTGTCCATGCACTGTTATTAGTGCTTTATTGGTCAACAATTCACCACTCACATCATAGGATGGAAAACCGAAATTGATTAATTTCCAAACATGTCTTTATTGGAAATATGTCCCATATGCGTGCAGCCTGCAGTTATGCCGGGAAAATAATTTTGTCAAATTAATCAGGATATTCGATTTTAGAAGAATTCCTAAAAAACTGCTACACACAAAATGCATTCATAGACTAAAACAATTAAAATGAACAAAAAAACAATTCAGAATGTTTTTAAATTAATGAAATAATTATAACAATAATTGCATTTTCGTGTAGCTTATTCTTGTTAATATTAAAGATCTAGTTTGCAGCACCCTGAGAGTTCAGCAAAGAACCTTCTTATCAAGAAACGGTTTCCTTTTATAGTTCTTGAATTGGCTTTATTATTCTTTGTCATCAATAAATGAAAGTAAATAATACAAGTCCTTTGTAGAACTTAAAATGTTTCCTTTACTAACTTTTAACCATTTAGAATAAGCACGTACAAGACAATTTGTTTAGTAATCTATTTAAATAACGACAATATAATTTAATTAGCCTGTTTAATAGGCCTTTCTCAGTGGGTGCTGTTTTAGCTACTTATTTTACGAATCAGTCTTTATGCTATTGATGCATTGTTCCTTCTTGTGCTATTTAAGCTGTCACACAAGTAAAGACAGAAACATTAAATGAGTAAACACAAAAATGACGTTTCCTAAAATAAAAATATTTTTAAGTGCATGCAAAATCCATTCAGTGTTTTATGTTTTATTTTTACTAGCGCTTGTTCGTGTAACTGACCTTTCCTTCGCTCTTTAAACTTCAGTCTGGTTTGCTCTGGTTCGTTAGCGTTTATTCAAACATGTCGTGTAAGGTTAGTTGAGTTTGGCAGGTTTTGGCAGGGTTCTGAAACGGAACCTCGGCGTGTGGACCGGGGCTGATAACGAGACTGTTTGAATCCCACGCGGGGCTCGCTGTGGGGAAAAGTGCTTGACTCTTACTTCCCTTTTTCATTGGTCTGACTACAATACCATTTTAATGTACATTGCCTGATCATAGCGTATAAATAATGGAACGGAAATTATGCTGTACGTTTTTAAAGAAATAAACAACGAGCAGAGCTGTTATAGACACGTCTGCATGTTTAAAATCATATTGAATTATGTGCCACCTTAACCCACAGTTAAGTGTTTTTTCTAAACGGCAAAAATAGATGAAAGCTGGAGTAAGCGAACACTATTTTTGATTTAGTGTATTTGTGCTACAATAGGCTACATGTGATCCCGCGTATTAAATAGGCTATTAATGTCACAGCATAACGCGGATATGGTAAATCATTTGTATTGGCCTGTTATTCAGTACAAAATACGTCAAAGTCGTTACGTTCGATTATGTTCCATTGGGCGTGCTGTCTTATTAATCCGATAAATAAAATTACATTTATGCGTGAATTTGTGTAGCTACATATATTAGGCTACAAAAAGATAACAAGAAAATATTATCTATATGCAAAGTTGAAAAATACAAATATTCTAGACTAATAGATACAGAATTGTACTTCAAACTAAAGAAGTAAAATGATTTTGATGATATTTTGAACTTAGCTGACATTTTACATTTATTTTATTTATGTTCTTTTTTATGAACAGTAAAAAAAGAAATTCTAAAAGAATAGGATGTATTTATTTTTTATCATTATTATTAATATTATTATTATTGAAAAACAATTTTTAAACTCCATATTGATGTGATGTTTTCTGATGATTTTTATTCAGTGAATCTCCTTTATTTAATCTATAAACATTGCCTTGTAAAGATCCTCAAGTATAGTGTATCGTGTGAGATAGAACTCATATATGTGTATAGTTATATCTCACACAACACACTACAGTATATCTGAACAATACTCAATTGACCTTCAATAACGACCTTGAAAAGGTTGTACTGCGCTCAGAAGCACCTAAAATATAACTCTATCAGTATTAGCAGGAACTGTGAGTATGTTTATATAGCTTTAGATGGTATAGTCCTATTTGTTCTTCATGGACTCTTGTCACCTAAATGTGGTCAATGTCACTCTGTAAAGCTTCACTTCAGCAACCTCTAACATGCTTTTCTGTTTTCTATCTGAAAGATACAGACACAAAGGGGAGGTTCAGTTCTCCAGTGTTGGATGTAGCTGAAAAGCAACTTATTATAGAGAGAAATCAGACACTTCAGCTAAACTGCAGGTGAGTGATTTGTCATGGTTAAAGGAGGAGGAAGTGGTTGAACGTGGATCATGAAGTTTTGGATGAGTCATGTATGGCTTTATGATTTTGGTCACGAGGAATGTAGATGTTTGAAGTGAGAGATTGTACAATTCAAGCATTAAAGATGAGAATTGAGTGGGGTCAAAATCTTAAGAGCACACTGAAGATCTGGGATATGTAATTAGATTTAAACCTTGAAATAAACAGAACGCTTTGGGCATTTAAATGACTGAAATATTTAACATTGTGCACTATTTCTAGGTCACTAACCAATAATCAAATTTGACCATTACCTCTTTTGTACAAAAGTTCATATACACAAGAGTCTTTCAAATCATCCTGGAGAACTCGATCATTAGATTTCATGCATTTTGCGTGATTCTGTCATTAAAGCAAAACTAAAACAAACAAACCCAAAAAATTAAACACTTCATAAGTCAATCATAAATCACGTTGACTGATCTGACTTCACATTCTATGCTAGTAAAGCTTAGTCAAATACAAAATAGAAGCATTCTCATAAGTGATCCCAAACTTTTGGACTCCATTATATGTAGATTACTGAGATGATTATGTACTTGGACCATTAGAAGTTCCTTGTATGATCCAACCTTGATGTTTCAGGGGACGGTGGGAGCTCCATTGGGTTTTGCCATCAGGTGTCCCGAAAGTCTACCACGGCACCCAGATAGAAGAGACTCGATGCGGGAAGAAAAATAACCAGTACTGCAGCCGCCTGACGCTCAGTCCTGCTTTAGCTCAACACACTGGCTCTTACCGCTGCAGGTACCGCCAAAAGCAGCGCAAACAGGCCTCTGTGTACGTCTACATCACAGGTAAGATGCTTCAGGTGAACGCTGGAACTCTCTCTTTCCAGCGTTGTGATAAATTAGTTACTTCCTTGAAATCATGTCTCCATCAGATCTTCAACTATCATTTAATAGGTATAAAAAGTAAGCAAAAACGATATTAATTTAAAATATGCATGTACTATATAGTGCATAATAAAACAAACTGAAGATATTGTAATTTCTTCGATAAACTGTTAATTAATAATGCATTACATTTACATTTATCTGACGCTTTTATCAAAAGCAAAAGAGGAATAAAAGCAATTCTTCTAGGAGTCAACACTATTTGCAATATAAAATGTCAGGTTTATTTGACAACTAAATTAGGAAGAAAACTAAAGAAGACAAAAATAATAAACAGTAATAAAAAAATGATTGTTTGAACATCATTATACATTGTCTTTGAAACTGAAATATTTGGACATTTAACACTTAATTTAACACGTTATTATATTAAAGATTGGACATGAGAAGGGTAAGTGCAAATGTATGGTTTGCAAGCTAAGCTATCAGGCTAACTAGGTATCTGTATGCTATGCTAGTGTCTGAGCTAACTAAAGGCCTATTAACACCAACGATGATGACTATAATTATGAAGTTAATTATAAAGTTTTAATTATTCTAATTCCATAATGGTAATAACATAGAAATAATGATGTTGGAATTACTTTCAAAATGTGTTTTTATTTAGCTGTTGAATGATAAAAACACTGGCAGCCAATCAAAATTCACTCGACTTTATAAAGCTTGATCATTTAAAGCAGAATGTTAAAACTAAAAAGAATGTTATCGTCCATTGCTGTTGACACTAACAGTCGTCGTTATTGGTGTGAATGGGCCTTAAAACAAAGTTTAAACAACATAATGTGAATTTGTAGGAATTGTAATGAGGCGATTCCCATTAAACACTGGGATCACTTGAGATCCTAGTGGAGACCCGGTTTGGCCATCTCACCGACCATTTCTGTTGCTTAAGGCTAAACAGGAAGCCAATAATACCTAAACATCATTTTTCTCTCGAGGCAACACATCCGACTAAGTGAGTGTCTGGCACGGTTTCGCACAGGCATTTTTTGTTTTTGCTCACACCGTAGGCTGTCCTCTCTCCCTTCTGACTAAATTGAAACGATAACTTTCATTTACGTGCTACCTCGAGGGGACAGAAATAGCCCCAGCTGTTGAAAGGCTCAGCTCTTGGGCAGTCTTTCCCAGGGTGCCCGGCCTTATCTATCTCCCTCAGCCCAGCCGTCCGTATCCTGTGCTGCTCTGGGGGGAGGGACAACTTGGAGATGAGGATAGAGGATGCGACGTCTCCTTGTGTATGTTTGTTGGGATGCGTGTCTGTACATGGGAGTGGGCACCTTGAGGGCATGCCGGGGCAGAAGAGACTCGGATCCTCCCTGGTCAGGCATTACGGAAGTCTAAGAGGTGCCCCAGGTCACTAGGTGTGGCCCCCGGTTAGCCAACAAGGCCCCTGAGGACCATCAATCGCTCTTGCGGCCATGTCCATTTAGCCTCACCCTTCGTCCTTTATATTGAATCAAAGCACGACAAGGAAGCATCCAGCAGTCCTTGGGGTACTTTTGTTAAAATGTTCAGAGATTTTTTCCCGTTCCTTTAATAACACCAGAGCTTCGAACAATGGGGCGAGCAACACCCAAAGCCTTTCATTGCCACAAGAATATTGCAACTGGGGCGAAAGTGCAACCGAGGAAACAACAGAGAGAGAGAGCGTTTGATAACAAGCGAGCATTCTCTGTGTATTTGTTGCTGACTCTAGATTGTTGTCAGCATCTACTGTTTGTATGCAGTGTCTGTTTGTTCCTGACCTCAGCTTTGGCGTTTCAGATAGCCAGCGGCCGTTTGTAAAGGTGCAGTCGGAGATCCCAGATGTGGTGTACATGAAGGAGGGAGAGCCATTGGTCTTCCCCTGCAGAGTCACAAACCCGGATGCCAAAGTTTCGTTGGTCAAGGTGAGCGTCTCAGCTGTGAGCCAAACAGATCATTTCATAAGACACATCAGCTTTCCCAACACTGAACACATTACGTGAGACTGCCTCAGCCAGTCAGAACATGTTTGATATTTAATTGCAGAATTATAGACCAATGAGGGCAGTGGGCGGAGCCATCCAAATAACTGGAAACTCATTGCTGTTTAGAACAGAACTTTCATGAATTTCTGGTTAAAACATATTGTCAGTCTTTTAGTCCTTTTTAGTTATCTCATAAACATAGGCTTTTCATCTGACTGACAGTTATTAACATAAAATGTGAAATAATCCCAGCCATTCAGAAGATATTTGATGTTAATGCTGTATTAAGAACCAATGATATTTTGACAGTGAGTGGGGCCATCCAGAGAACTAGATCTATTATTTTAAAGGGTATTCATGACTTGTTGCTTTACGATGCTTTGTCTGGTTGTTTTGAGACAAACTCCCTATGTCTCAGAACGAGAGTTTTTATTAATTATGTCTGTTCGAGTGTTCAACAGCCTTTTGAACATCTCTGTTATAAAATATAAAAACTCTAAACCTAAAGTATCATGTTTTATTATGTGAACACTATAACACTTAATTCTGATTACCGTAGGTGCGTCCCAATTTGCATACTTGCACACTAATCTATGCCGTTTTAGTGCGAAAAGTGTGTTCACAAAACTCCAAAAAGAAAAAGTGCTCCTTAAATACCCAAATAAATCACTTAAATAACCAAAAAAATGAAGTGTGGAAAGTTGGACCCTTCATACACTCAACCGTCGCAGCTTTAATTACGCATCAGAGGGAAGGAGTTATCAAACTACGAGTATGAATGACAAAATAACCTTATGTAATTCATCCACTACATAATTGAGTACACAGTGGATAGTGTATCATTCGCAACACAGCTCGTGATTACTTTAAAAAGTGTACATTGCTATTTTCATGTTCTTGAGTTACATCACATTTGTAGAGCCTCTCTAAAGACCTTGTGTTCTATTGCATTCAGCTCCGTTTGGCTGTTTGAAAGGAAGAACACACGTCTATAGTATTGCGTTGCGGTGTGTGTGCTTTCTAAGCATTTTAACTCTGTTGCTGCACTGGACTGAAAATCGATGTTGGAACAAATTGACGTGTGATGAATCGATGAATCAGAAAAAGACAGATCATTCATGCCAAGTACTTTTGTACTCAGCTATTCGTGCCAATCCCTACTCTTATCTATGGCTTCCACTGCTATACATGGAGTGCATCCTCTCACTCTCATTCACAAACTCTCCCTGTCCTTATCTAACAATCACCCAGGTTATAAGGGCAAGTGTGCGTCTCTCCGTGCCAGTTCGGATGTGTGTGTGTGTGTTCGTGATGGCATGTGGAGGGGATGTACAGAAGTCTTTTTGGCTCAGCATGACATGGATACTTTAAGCCGATACTCAGAGTAAGCGGCGCCCACAGCTTCCTTGTCTTGTTGGCACTGCACAAAGCCAAGGAGATGACGCAGAGACCACCTCATGCAGACTGATGTCTTCCTCAGCTGGTGGCACGGACACAGATTTGAGGAATGAAGCTAAAAAGATAGCTTGCTGTGCATTTATGATATAGATACACTACTATATCTCTGGAGACATAGGTCCAAATATGGCAACAAAAGTCTCAAGAGGGTTTAAAAAAGGACTTAAGCATTTCAGGATGAATTTCAGATGAGAAGAGGAAACGGAAAAGAACAAGTTGACCAGTTGCCGTCGCGCTGCCTTTGGCTCCACGCATGCAGGATGGAAACTGTTTTAGGATATGCTAGTGATATGACATCCCTATCCTCCCTCTTTGCTCAAAAAAGCACCACATTTAATTTCAGTTTGCTTTGTTTATGTCCTGCCGACCCTGTGCACAGATATTCAAAAGGTAAACGTGCTATAAATACGAGCTCTCTCCACCCTTCTCGAACTTGAACTGTCACATAAGAGTGTTTTTTTCCTGAGAGGATTTTGCACTTGGCAGTGTATCTTTAATCTTGCACCTTTTGCGTAGGGAACAATACATAGGCTCTCGCTGAAGCTGTGAAAGTAGCCGCGGGGCCCTTCCAGAAGCTGACCTGAGGGCCTAGACGCGATGTCTATATCCTGTAGTAACAGGATGTGAGGAGATTGACTGGAGTCACATTTCCACATCCTCGCTCTCCCTTCTTACGCATTGAACATAGGGAGGGATGTTAACGAGAAGTTGGTTACAAAATTGGTTCTACCAATCGACACTGTTCAGTCCAGTGTCGATTGGTAGAAGTAATTGTTTGGTCTTAAAGTCGTGATTTTTTTGTGGCTCTATTTTTGTAAAATTATGCAGAAAGTGTGAAAATATTATGCAATTGTATTATATTTGCATAAATATAGTGCTAGCTGTGCAGTTAGCCAAAATATTCCAATATTTTGTTCCAAAATCATTTCCACCACCGTCATTTCCGCCACCGAATGCTGTTACACAATACATCATTTGAGATGTGGCGGAAATGTTCATGGTGCTTTAGAAAAATGACAGAATTGTATTTGCACTGTTGGTCATTGTTATTGGCAAATGTGTGTTTAATTTTTTTTAAGTTTAATATACACACAAATGGAAATCTTTTAGAGCTTTGCAAAGGCTAAGCACAAATCTCTGTTGTACCTAAAATAAATGCAATAGCTGTTAATGTTTTTTTAATTATCTTTTTTGTTACATTTTCAGTTTCCTTTCCACCAGTTAAGTCCTGACTATAGAAACATCATTTGGAACAGCAGGCAAGGTTTCATTATCCGTAGTCCTACATTTTTCTACATCGGGCTATTTTCCTGTGAGACTATCGTCAATGGAGTCAAATATAGCAACAAGTTCTTGACTCACAGACCAGGTAAGCACTTAATGTTTCTATAAATAACTTCCTAGTGAACCAAAAATTGGGACCTAAATTGAAGTTTGAAAACTGAAACTGTTTTCTTCTCTTGCAGTGAATAAAATCCTGGATGTGTATTTGAACAGCACGGGTTTGGTTCACACGTTACAGGGGCAGATGTTAGCACTGAACTGCACAGTTACAGCTGAGTGGAACTCCAGGGTTTCCATTAGCTGGACGTACCCACAAAAGGTGGGGTTTACAGTATGCATTTGTGATTTATGAACTGCTATTTCTAATATCTTTATTCTGCAGTTGGTATTATCAGAGTCCATAAACGTGGATTTATAAAAGAATAGTTCACCCAAAAATGTTGTCATTATTTACTCACCCTCATGTCATTCCAAACCTGTATACGTTTAATTTCTTATGTTGAACATAAAATAAGATATTTTGAAGAATGCTGGTAATCAAACAGTTGGTGGTCCCCATTGACTTCCATAGTACGGAAATAAATACTATGAAATTCAATGGGGACAATCAACTGTTTGATTACCAGCATTCTTCAAAATATCTTATTTTATGTTCATCATAAGATACTCATACAAGTTTGGAACGACATGAAGGTGAATAAATGATCACAAAATGTTGACTTAAACTCGTCTTGATGCATTACTACTAAATTAATTAGTTCCACAACTAACACCCATTAGAAAGAAAATCATTAATTTGATTGTTTAATATCTTATCGAAAGCAAATGGAGACTTTTGCTTAAGTCACCTGCACCACATTTTTTCTTCTGAGACAAAGAAAGTAATGAAATGTGTCTACTCAAATTCTGCTTAGATTTACTAATATATCATCTGCCATCAAAACGCATTAAATTATTCAAAATGATCAGGGAATTAATTAATATAATAATCTAATAAATATAATTAAATAATAATGAATAGAAATGTACTGTACTGTGTGTGTAAATACATTTCTCGATATGTCTCATTTGCTTCTGTTTTAATTTTTATATTACTGTGATACTTAAATGCAACAAAGAGTCCAGAGTTTTGGGACCTTAGGGAGCGGGTTGGATTGTAGCGTGATAGAAGATTAGTTAAGTACGCAGGAGCTAAATCATTTAGGGCCTTATAGGCAAGTAATACTATTTTGTAACTGATACTGAACTTAATAGGTAGCCAGTGCAGAGACTGTAAAATTGGAGTAATATGATCATGTTTTCTTGACCTGCTAAGGACTCAGCATTTTGTACTATCTGTAGCTTGTTTATTGAAGATGCAGGACAACCACCTAGCAGTGCATTACAATAGTCCAGTCTAGAGGTCATGAATGCATGAACTAACTTTTCTGCATCAGAAACACTCAAAATGTTTCTAAGAGTGAAGATCGCTGTTTTGTAACATGGGAAATATGATTTTCAAAAGATAGGTTGCTGTCTAATATAACACCCAGATTTTTGACTGCAGAGGAAGGAACAGTACATCCGTCTAGTTGCAAATTGTGATCCAAGATATTCTGTGTACTGTTTTGTGGTCCAATAAGTAATATCTGAGTTGATTGGTCATCCAATCGTTTACATTTTTAACACACTCAGTTGGCTTAGATAATTTAGAAGTTTCATCTGGTCTTGTTGAGATATATAGTTGAGTATCATCTGCATAACAATGGAAATTAATCCCGTATTTTTTTATAACATTACCAAGGGGCAACATGTATAATGAAAATAGCAGAGGGACTTAGGACAGATCCTTGTGGTATCCATACTTTACTGGTGATAATTGAGATGCCTCCCTGTTTAAATAAACAAAGTGGTAGCGATCAGACAGGTAGGCTATAAAAGAGCAAACTCAAATTTTTCTTTTTAGCTACTAGAGTCATTTTAAATGACAGTTAGTGCACTAAGGAGGCATTGATTTACAGACATTTCCTTTTTTAATTAAGTGTTTTAAATGCCATTAAATGATTTTCAGAATTTCTGTAGACCTCATTTCATCTGAAAGCCATGTTGTTTATATTTTTTCCTGATGTTTGTGACACAATGTGCTCTGCTTGGTTTTACTTCAGGCTAATGGATCTGGCACTATCATCAGACGCATATCAAGGAGCCGAAGCAACATGCTCTTCTACAGTGTTCTCACCATCCCCAGACTGAGCAAAGCAGATAGAGGACTTTACAAATGTCATGTGACAAGCGGTCCATCCAAGCGAGAAACAAATACCACAGTTATTGTCTATGGTGAGTTTAGAATCAGTCACCTTGATGCTGGGTTAAAATTAGCTTTTGAACGATTGTACATTTCAGATTTATATTATATATACACCATGCCAAACTGCTTATCCACCTCTAATGGATTCTAATTCACTATTTACAGCTTTTATCTCAGTTGTCCACACACGTATTTCTGATCGTCTTACTCTCTTGTCTGTTTGTTCCCAGACCAGCCTTTCATTCGACTCAAGCACAGAGATGGCCCTGTGGTTGAGGCTTCTGCAGGACAGAAATCTTTCCGTCTTACTCCAAAACTAAGGGCTTTCCCTGCACCTGAAGTCATCTGGTAAAATTTCCTGTGATCACAATAGTTAAGCTGCTAAGTAGTTGATTAAAGTTCATTAAAGAAGCAACAAATTTGGCTAAAGAGGAAAAAATCTCAATAACTGAATCCGTTGCTTAGGTTGAAGGATGGGATGGTCGCTGCCGAGCAGTGCTCCCGTTACCATGTAGACGGGTTTTCTCTGGTCATTCGGGATGTTGCTGAAGAAGACTCAGGAATCTACACCATCCTTACTGGCATCCAGCAGTATGGACTTTATCAGAACCTCACACTCACGGTGGTGGTAAATGGTGAGACTTGGCATAAAGAGTTTTTTCTTTTAATTAGTGTTGGGCAACGATTATTTGGGATTAATCACATCCAAAATAAAGTTTTTGTGAACATAATATATGTGTGTGTGTGCTGTATATATTTATTATGTATATATAAAAATACACACATGCATTTATATTTAAGAAAAAATGTATGTTTATATATTAAATATATTTATAAATTATATGAATAGAAATATATACATGGAAATACATGCAAATACTTTCTAAATATATACTGTACACTGAGAAAATATTATTTACTGAATTTACCCATTTGTTAAAGGTTAGCGGTTGCAATCTATTTATTTTAGCTACATTTAAATACATTTTGCTGAAAGTTAATCAACTAAATTTGTTTATTTATATGTAGCTAAAATAAATTGATTGCAATTGTTACCTAAAAAAAATTGTATATATTTTTTCAGTGTATGTGTGCATCTTTATATATATATACATATTAAATTATACACAGGACACACATGTATTCTATTTAACCCTGGACCACGAAACCAGTAGCAGAGGTATATTTGTTGCAATAGCCAATAATACACATGGGTCAAAATGATAGATTTTTCTTTAATGCCAAAAATCATTAGGTATTAAGTAAATATTAATAGTAAATATATTAAGTAAAGATCATGTTCCATGAAGATATTTTGTAAATTTCCTACTGTAAATTTATCCAAATGTAACTTTTGATTAGTAATATGCATTGAACTGTTTTATCAAATTCAATCAAACCGTTTTGTAAATTTGATAGTTGAACAAACTATAATTAAATGTAAAAATGTGTGCTCAAACACACACACACACACACACACACACACACACACACACACACACACACACACACATGAAAATATGCCCTCATTGCCTTTTCCCTTTTGTCAAAATCTGTTCACAGTGAAGCCACAGATTGGAGAAAAGACAGTTTCCTCTCAGCAACCCGGGATTGTCCAGCGAGGCAGCAGACAAGCCTTGCACTGCACCTCTCACGGTGTCCCACCACCTAAAATCCAATGGCTCTGGCATCCGTGTCCTACAAAAGGCCTGTAAGTTCACAATCCACTCAGAAACACACAAATGATTGTCAAATATGAAATAAGGCAGTGATAAATGCGCATTGAAATGCTGATCAAATTCATAACCTTATTACTGTGAGCCAAAGTAGTCTACTTGCATAACATAGACCCTGTTTTAGGAGGGTTACGGTCCCTTTGTTTTATTCAGGCCTCTGCGAGCGCTCTAAAATCTCATTTTATTTCCCATTCTCATGTTTTAAAACTGAAAGCATTACAATGAACTTTCTAAATTTGAAAACATTTCCCCAATTACTGACTAATCGTATCCTCATTGCCCTTTAGTCACAGAGGAAAGGGATTCGGTGAAGAATACTGGGTCAGGGCCAACAATTCAGTCCCATTTAATTTAGTATTTGATGCAGGTGAAAAAACACATGCGAGACAATGCAATTTTGCTAGGTTTGGATTTCCCACACTAGACTAAGTTAGATATCCTCTCCATCATTACGTAATGTCCTGAAACCATTGAAACAGTTCAGTTATTTCACACTGTACCTGGTACCTGATGTGTTTTTTTTAGAATGAATACACATGTGACTGGAGACATGTCTATATTTACAGACATACACACACACACATACTGTATGTGTGTGTGTGTTTGTGTATAGAGACCTGTTTTGTCTAATTCAGCATGTGTTCAGACAGGGTTTCCTCTTAGCCTGTAGAACAGATGCTTGAGAATGCCTTTCATGTGAGTGTCTCTATTCATTTTTGTGTGGATGCAGACGCTCGTGTGTATGTGTTCGTATTTGTGTGAATGTGTGCCTGGTACAGTCACAGAACTGAATTTAACTCCCGAGTTGAAAGTGCAGAAAAAAGCACTTCAAAAGAAGCCAGTTCCGTGCTCACAAGAACGATTTGTTCGTTTCTAAATCAAACACTATGATTTAATGACCTTCCTGCGCAGAATGCTGGCTGTTTATTATTATGATTGCTCAGACGCATCCTGCCATGCCTTCTTCAATGTCTGACACACCACATATCCACCGTTCTCATGAGAAAAATGTAGCAAGTATTACTCATCTCACAGAAATACCCTTCCACATACATTCCCGACTTACTCCCATATTGAGACACACATTGAGATTTTTAAAGTCCACAAACCCTGAAAGTGTTACGCTACAGTGCTGACATTTCTACTCAAAATGTGCCCATTTTTAGCTCATGCTTCCCCTTATTGTACTGCCTCATGACATGTTATATTGCTGATATTTTCTTGGCCTATTCTTTGAGTGCTTCCTAAAATAACAAAAAAAGTAATATCACTGAGAGGAAAAGTCTTGTAATGCAACAAACAAATATGTATGTGTCAGCTATCGTTCATACAATCTGAAAGTAACAGTTCATCCATCAATTTGAATTCTTTCATCATTTATGTTGATAATGTTTGGATCCCGCAATTGAAACATTCTTTAAAATGACTTATTTTGTGTTCTGCAGAAGAAGAAAAGTCATAGAGACAGGGTTTATTTTTGTATCATTGATATACTATCATAGTTTTTGTTCATATTTTGAATTAGATTTGTTTTAGAATTGTTTTTATTAGTTTTTTTTAAATGTCTATATAATTTTATTACATTTTAGTTTATTTAGTTTTAGTTATATTGGTGCTTCAGTTTAAGCAAGAATAAATATATATTATATTTTATTTTATATCAGTTAATGTTTTTTTTAAGGTTTTAGTTAATGATAACCCTGCACAGAGGTTTGGAACAACATTTTTGGATGAACTATCCCTTTAAGAAATGCTTTGGCAAACCCACATGGAATCTGCATCTGCAGTGACAAATTTACTCAGAAATGTAACACTAATCATTTACAAATTGTATTAAAAATACAATTATTTATGCTTTCAGTTAACAATATGTAACTAGAACGCATATTACTTTGTTTAAATTCTTTCTGGGTGAGTTTATGCTAAAATGGGTGCAGAAAATGCCTGTAGATTCTATCTGGGTCTGCCTATCTGATATAATTTTTTATTGTTTGCTTATTGATTTTGCTGAGATATACTCATCTTAAATGGTATATGAAGGTGTAAATGAAGAAAGCACTGTGTAAAGCTTGAACATTGAAAGGTATTGTATGTACATTCTGTTGAGAGGTCTTGACTGGCTGGACCCTGACTCAGGCCCTTATTCTTTATAGCAGCCCGGCGCGGCTGGCCTGACGCTGCGGTGGAGGAGGCCCAGGGAGAGTGGAGTTGTGGGCCGGGCCTGCCTGATAGCGGCTGGATGGGCTTGAGCTCGGCCATGGGAACAGCAGCACTCTTATCTCAGCCAGGCAGGAGGCGCAGACGGGCTTCCTGTGCGAAAAATCAGAGCGCTTTTCCTCTCGTTGTTTGGCTTCCTCCCCGACGCGAGACAGCTTCCCAGCAGCGTGATTGTCCCTCTGTCTTCAAACGTGGCACAGTCCGCTTCCTCAGGAGCTTGATCTATTCTTGAGAGTCCCTGATCCCACACACACACACCCTCTACCCCACTTTACCGATCCCCACAATCCCCCTCACCTGTCCTGCCACACTCACAAATAACCCTACAACTGCCAGTGCCCTTCCTTATCCAGCCACCCCAGAGACATCACTAAAAGCAGGCCATCTCACGAGGATCCAGAACAGCTGGGCTCACACAGGACGGAGAGGCTGATATCTCTGCACCCCTGGAACTACATTCTAATTTATTCCTCTTTGTTGATGTTGTACAGAGACAGTTTTTTCTGCTCTTCTTCTTTCTGAGCATGACCCTCATCCATACACTGCCTGGTGCTGCTTTGCTTTTCGTGTTCTTGAGTGGTACTATAAAGGATGTATGAACCAAGCCTCCACCTCCAAAGCCCAGACCATCAGTTGTAGTTCTAACATCCACAAAAGCTGTGAGTTCAGATTGTACATGATAAAAATATCCTCTATCTACTATATCGATGTGAGCCAAGGAGGGCAGAGAAAACCGAGGCTCACTATTTGGATTTCTCTTTTTAATTTTGTTTGGACCTGGCCCAGAATGCCTGCTGTGTAGGAGTTCTGATGGGCTGTAAATGAATGACAAAAGCTCTGTGTTATCCTGTGTGTCATCTTATGTCAACTCTTCCACTTTACATTGATGCTGTGTATTACAGTTGCTTTTTTTTGTGCTGAAAGAAAAGATCCTGCCTGTTTGTTTGCAAGAGTTTGTGTGTGTTGCGTGAGCATTTGTGTGTTTGTTTCTACTCTACGGGTCTCTCCCAATGTGATTCGCCCCGTTTTATACAGATTGTCTATGAGTAATATATGATTCTAATATTTAATAATTTTATACAACTAACTTACTTATGGTAAATCTCAATAATTGCCAAATGTGTAAGAACGCTGATAAAAATGTATTTTTAATATCTAATGTATGTGTTTATATCAAATGTATTTGTTTTTACATTAAATTTGCTTGAAATTATTTGAACAATATGGTCTGTTTGGTTCCAGAAAATGCATATGTAAAGTCCTAGCTGCTGGCAAAGATGTAGCTGAAATATTGGCAGACTATAATGAACTGTTTCTTGATTGATGCTTTTCTAGACAATAAAACAGAGTAGATTTCATAATGACCCACTGAAGTCAGTTCATAATACTGTACGCAGGCACACCAGGTACATGGATGAATGTGTGAGAATGCAGAGTGAGTGGGAATGTTTGTGGTAAAACAAATGGGCGTTTGAAGTCTCTCTCTCTGTGTGTGTGTGTGTGTGTGTGTGTGTGTGTGTGTGTGTGTGTGTGTGTGTGTGTGTGTGTGTGTGTGTGTGTGTGTGTGTGTGTGTATGAGAGAACGAGTGAGCAACTGTTCCCGGAGAGCCGTGGGAGAGTGGACTGTGTTTGAGAAGTGCTGTTGTCATGATCAGGGTGGGACATACGAGGACAGAACACTCACTGTCTCAGCCAAATAGGAAGAGCAATCAGAGAGAGTCGTCAAAGCCAGGGAGGGGTAACAGGGCGGTGGGCACAAAGTCACGGACAAACACCCATCACCACGGCCCATCAGAACCTTGCTCCAAAGATTAGAGACCTTAAAGAATTGGTATGGATAAGATAATGGGATACATGCCTAAAAGTTGTTGTGAAAAGTGGATGAGAGGTTGGAATTTCGGAAGCTTGGCTGGAATGATTTACAAGCAGGAAAAGGAACACATCCAAGCCCCACACACTGCTAATTACGGAACACTCCAACAAGTGTCACCGTATCCTGACACAAATAACACACACACACACTGAAAATGAATTCCCTCCCAAAAAAATAAATTCCATAAGTTGACTATAGTGAATAATGAATTCCCAAGAGACCAGGGATCGGAAGATTCCGGTCTTCCCCTTTCAGACCGCAGCTGCGCCACACATCTGTGTCTTATGACATCACTGCTTCGACACTTTTGAACTGAGAGTGCTGTCGTTCTCTCTTCCTCTTTCTCGTCCTCTGTCTTCCTCTCTCTAAGATGCGAGAAGCCTCCTCCTTTGTCTTGGACTGCAGTCAGCGAGAAGACAGAAGTCACGTCCACCCACAATCCCATCCTGACCGTCAGCCACAGACAGGAAGTGTTAGAAGGGAAGAATAAGGTGAGTGTTTGAGTGGGGGACTGATCATAGGGGACAGATGAAATGAATACACAAGAGGGCACACAAGAACGCAAAAGTACTCCCCCGGTATTCACATGAGTGCATCTGCGCTCAGTTCTGTGGAATTATGTGTTCCACCAAATATTTATAGATAACAGCAATCAAGTTCCAATTCTAGTTCATTCTGTAGGTGGTTTAACAGGTGTCCTTCCTCTCTGATTACTGGAACAACATTGAATGATTTATTTCAAGAATAGTCCATCTCCATCCCCCATGCATGTGCCTGAATTGCCCTCCTTGTTGGTGCTAGAATAACAATAACAAATATCAATAAAGAGTATTAAAATAAGTTTGTTTCGGTATCAGTTTGCTAAATATTAGAACCTCCTTTTATGAGAAACATGGAGGCACTAGAATCTGATGGTGATGTGTTTCCCCACACCTGTGGAGAGGCATGTTGCTGTAGTGGATTAAAAGTTGTGGATAGGTCTTAACAATGATCAGTTTGATAATTTTTTCAACTTGCTTATATCAGAAAAGTGGGTAAAAGAATCTGATGGCGAGTAACCCAGGTGTCAGAATCTGTTTCCCCAGCCCTGTGGATCATATTTCATAAATATTTGAACCTCCTTCTATAACAGGGGTGCTTAACTCTGGACCTCGAGATTCACTTTCCTGCAGAGTTTAGCTCCAACCTTAATCAAACACACCTGAACAAGCTAATCGAGTTCTTTAGGTTTAATCCAGGATGGAGATAATCTCTGCAGGAAAGCAGATCTCGAGGTCCAGAGTTGAGGACACCCGTTCTGTGAGAAACATGGAGGGAACAGAATACAATGCTGAGCAATCCAGCTGTCAGAATCTGTTCCTCAGTTTTGTATAGAACCATGCTGATGCCATTTGAGGATGGATCAAATATCAGTTTGACAAATATTAGAACCTCTGTCTATAAGAAACACGAGGGGAACAGAATCCGATGGCGAGCAATCCAGCTGTCAGAATCTGTTCTCCAACTCCCTGAGGATACATAATGATGTAATGGCTTAAAAGCCATCTTTTCCATTTGTTAATGGATCATAACCAGTATCAGTTTGATAAATATTAGAACCTCCTTCTATAAGAAACAATGGGGGAATAGAATTTGATTGCAAGCGAACCAGCTGTCAGATAAGAATTAAACCATTTTGGGGATTTCAAACTGTGTTGTAAGGTTTTGGTCACTCCTAAGCTTACTCATTTTGTGGCATATGTGTGGTAATGTGAAATGTTATTACCTTGTGTGAGCTTTGGATGGATTTTCAGAAAAATGTAATTACTTACCACAATTTACCCAACATGTCCCTGGATCAACATCATTGTTCAAGGCTGATCATGGAACGACATTATTAACCAAACTAATGACTCATTATGGTTTGTGCATAGGACTTAAGTTAGGTGCTTGAACAATATTCTTATCAATCAAGGTTAGGGTTTGAGTAGGGATTGTGTTATAGCTATGACTGTTTAATGAGAATGTAGTTCCTGGACAAACAATGGAAGTTGAGGCAGGAACATGTCCAATTGAGGAAATCGCATAACGCTTAAACTTTCTAGCTGTGCTTGCTTGCATGCAACAGTTGTTTTTTTGTGTTTCCACAGACTGTAGGAGTTCTGAAAGTTGGCGAAGCATTGATATCTGGCATCTATCGCTGTGTTGCATCGAATTTAATGGGAAGAGATGAACTAGACATCCGTTTCTATGTCACAGGTACTTTGTGTATATAGATATATAACTACATTTTTAAGATTTTTGAACCTCAACATCCAAATATTTAACCTTGGTCTCCATAACTTTTTCTCTCATCCTCTCTCTCTCTCTCACTCTTTCCCTTTCTTCCTCAAATCCCGCCCTCCTCCGTCCCCTTGTTTTCGAGGGTTTGCTTTCAAGCTGTGCTAAATTCAGCCATAGTGGATGTAGCCCTTCCTGGCTGTTGTCATAGCGACAGGGTGGAGGAGTGAACAGGAACCTGTGGCTCTTATCATACTGCCTCCTCGTGCGGTGCATTATTTGGAGAACACTGGTGGTGTTCGGGAAAGATAAACATTATCTTCCATCAGGAAACCCTCGAGCGGTTTCCACGGGAAATTTCAAATAGCTAAAGTAAATAGCGCGCCTTTACAGTAGCGTCTTATTGCTACTTGTACTGACAATGGCTATTCAACATTGTCATCAAAGGTTACACAAAATGCTGCTTGGTCAACACTTCCAAATTGGTTTCTCTAGGCTGTTTTTTGTTTAATAGCCTGAAACAAAACTCGGTTGTTGTCAGGAGGTCTGCATGTGTTCGGTCTCACTGTATCTAGAATTGTATACACAGGAAATGGAAACTAAAACTGCTTTTGTCCACCATCACAGATGTCAAAGGAGGCCTTATCGCGTCTTTGGAGGAAGAGCCCAGAGAGGGAGGGGACCTTCGTCTGGTCTGTATAGCCAATAAGCACCTCTATTCAGATCTGTCATGGTATAGATTAACGAATCAATCCACAACATCAGAGGAAGCTTCAGTTCTCGGCGGGGAGCTCAAAGAGGGGCAGTTCTCTCATACTCTGCAGCTTCTGCTGAAGAATGTGACCGCACAGGATTCGGGAACATACCGCTGTTCCGTCACACACCTGCTTACAGGAGAACATACACACCTAGATACAGCCGTGGAGGTCACAGGTGTGTCTTTAATAGTATTGTGCTCAACACACACACACATTCATGCTCTCTGTAAAGGGATAGTTTATCAGGAACATTCTGTCATCATGTTGTTCCAGACTTGTATGACTTTCTTTGTTGCAAGGAACACGATATGGATATTTAACGATAAGTCCTAGCCCCTCTTTTCCATAGAATTGAATATGGATGAACATTAAAAAAATAAAAAGACAAACGTACCATAATAGTAGTAGATATATAACATGTAGAATCTTTTGCATTCATGCACATACGGGCACGGACATTTTAGGATGTGACACAACAGCTTTGACATCAGTGTTTCTCAGCATTAACAAGAAAAGCATACTGTTTTACAACAACAAATAAGCTAATTATTATTTTTGTACATTTTTAACTGAAATCAGATTTTTTTTTACTGCTGTGATCTTTGGCACTTTTATGGGGTACAAAATAGTGTCTAAAACTCTTAACAAATTAATTGTTCTAAATATTTCTTCCTCCACATCTTGAAATATTATTAATATTATTATTATTATTTATTTATTAATTTATGTAAAAATTGCATTATTAATTAATTTATTTATTTTATTGCTTATCTTTTTTTTGTTCGGAATTATCCCTGTAATTGCAAATAAAATGCAATATATATATTTTTTTTAAATAAATATTACTAAACAATTAAACAACAGTTTTAAAATATCCAATAGTAGTGACTGATAAAATTACATTTTCCATTAGGTAATACAAATATTTGTATATTTTTCTTACAGTATCTTACAGTAACAGGGTTGATTGAGCTTGACAAATTAAGCCAACACTTACTTGCTCATATTATGTTACTGCTTGGGTGTAATAGTTAAACATTTTTGTAACTGCATGGGAGAAATCATATGGTAACAGGTTTGTATGCAAAATGTAGGATACATTTCTGGTCATTAAAAATAGTAAAAAAAAAAATTATTGATAATAAATAATAGTTTTAAACATCTGATACGGCTTACATCAAAAACAAGGGATTTGTGTCTAATTCCTAAAAAATAGGACACCACAGTATTTATGGTCATATACCATATTGCTGTATCATTTACATATGTTTGCAAATGCAAACAGATCAGAATAGCAGGTTATTGCAGGTCAAAACACAGTCAGAAGCCTTCAGACTTCTCTTAGAGACTGACTTTGTCATGTAAGGATGTGTTTGCAGACACCCACACATTCAGAGACAGAGGCGGAAAGAGAAACAAAAAGAGAAGGAGAAAGACAGAGCAAAAGAGGTCCTTGGGAACTGGGTCCCAGAGCTTCCTGTAGCCCTTCTCTCCAAGGCTGCGTGAAGCAGAACCTCTTTGGTGTGGGAATGAGATCTAGTTAGGAGGAAGAGCACACAATGGCACTTCCCACTATGCCACATTTACAGGCTGATTCACATGGCCAAAGAACAATCAGCCAATCAGCCACTGTCACAGAACGAGGAAAGAGACAATAATCAATTGTGTCCAGGAGGAAAATATCTTTTTCTAGAGCTTTATGTAATCAATCTTCATGTGAAGGACCCAGCATGGTTTTTTGTTTTATGTAAATTAAGTTACAGACAAATTAACCTGCGGTTCTTTCATATTAATCTTCATAAATTTGAGACTACACTGTAAAACTTTCAACAGCCAAAGCAATAGTAGGCGTCCTTGGCCGGCTGAGCCGGAAATATCAGTTGAGTCAGAAATGCTGAATGTGTCATTAAGACAAACAGGGATTTCGCTGAATGGCACAAATCCAATGGCTACAATTCAAACATTCCAGGCCTCAATCTGCATTGAAAGAAATACAACTCGCAGTCTATTCACACTTCTGTAACAATAGTGACCCGCGTCGCCCGTAAATCACTCAGCTGCTTTATAAGGTGGACGTGTAATGCTAAGTGCCTCATGTGATTGCTGTGATTTCCGTCTGTCTCCCTATGGGGTGTTTTTGATCTTTTTGATTAAACCGATTTAGTGGATGTGGAACATCATGCGTAATGACCCCTGACCCGAGCTCTTTTGTCTCACAATGTACAGTTCTGCAGGCACCGGTGCTGCTGCGAAATCTGAGCGACCACAATGTTAACGTAAGCAACTCGGTCACTCTCCGCTGCCTTGCTCGGGGAATTCCACACCCCCGGATCACATGGTATAAGGACCAAAGAAAGCTGCAGCAGGTGTCTGGTGAGACTAGAAAATGTGTTTTTGGAGTATATTTATCCTGTATGTAAATAAATTACACATGTTTTTCTTTTATTGGCAGGTATTATGCTGCTTCCAGAGAAAGGGACTCTGCATATTGACCGAATTACAGCTGAAGACCAGGGACTTTACACCTGTAAGGCCACCAATGAGAGAGGGTCTGTGGAGAGCTCCGCCCACATTTGGGTTCAAAGTAAGCTACTGCTTTGTCCTTTGTCTCAAAACCTGAGAGTAAATTTACTCATTTTAATTTGTATTATTATAACTTATTTTAAATGTTATGTCAAGTGTAAATTTGATAATAATAATAAATAGTAATGCAATGAAATGCGATGAAAATTATTTTTAAATCATCATCTAATGTACACTACTGTAGAGATTGGGCCAGTATGATATTTTTATTATTTTATTTTGCAGCAACACAGTTTATTAGATCAAAAGTGTAATTCTGTTTCAAATTAATTCTGAACTCTTAAAAATAAAGGTGCTTCAAGATGCCATTGAAGAACATTTATTTGTTCAAATGGTTCCATAAAGAACCTTTAACATCTGAATAAACTTTCTGTTTCACAAACGGTTCTTTGTAGTGAAAGAAGGTTCTTCGGGTTATTAAAAGGTAAGCAAGAGATGGTTCTTTAAAGACCTTTTGACTGAATTGTTCTTTGTGAAACCAAAAATGGTTATTCTATGGCATTGCTGTGAAGAACCTTTCAAGCACCTTTATTTTTAAGAGTGTGTTCTATTAGATTTTCTGTTCATCAACAAATCCTGAAAAAACAAGTATCACAAA